>JBBPCS010001599.1:0-14803 GCA_037974645.1 Hollardia meadi
TGTAGTATTCTGGGTTCCTCCAGCTGTGGATGCTGAATATAGAAAGAAATTTGATGTATGCTGATCTCTTCTTTCAAAGCTGAATCACCGTCATTTAGTTCTTCTCATTATCTACCGACTCGTCAGACGGCCGGAGGACTGATTGAGAGGCTGATAACGAGCACAGGGAGTACCTTGTCCTCCTTCAGGGAGCTGATCCTCTCCTCCAGATCCTTCAGGATCCTGTCCTGCTCACACAACCGGCTTAACTTCACCTGCAGGGGGAGACACAGAGCTGAGTCAGCATCTCTCACAGATGAGGTTCTTCTTCAGTGCTAACTGAAGTGTGCGTTGAGCTCCTGTTGACTTCCCCTACAGATAAATGACTGTGTGTACAGGACTGTGTACCTCTGTGTATGTTTGTATGTGGTGATGTGTTTGAGTGCATGCAGGCTGGAAACACTTGATGTTCACAGTCTTGTAGCTGCCCTGGTCTCATTCTGGTGTAATCGCTGCGAGTGAGCCCGTTACACAAAGTGGGTGTGACCCACCTGACACTTTTAATCACAGTGTCAAGAAATCTCGGAGCTAATGAATCCAGCCAGCAAACTCCACGGCAAAGGTCGGATCACTTTATCATCCTGCGCTAAAACAACAACAGCACGACATTCATGTAAAAACGTGGCGAATGAACAGCTTGATGTGAGCAAAGTGTTTATGCATTTTTTAACTCAACGACAGTTTTCATATCCGTCTGATGAATAATTAATCCTGTTGTCTCCACGGTGATGCTGTTGTTGAATGTCATCGAATATTCATCGCAGACAACATCCATAAAAACTGAAAAATGCTTTCAGAGGCTGTTTGAAGAACTGCAGGGAATTGTTTGTTGTTATTGTTGAATTACGGCCTTTACATATTAATACTCTGTGCATTCTGTTTCACCTGAGAGTAACAGTGTACAGCGTCCTCCCACACTTTACCTTAACGACGCTCACTTTTCTCCCGTCGTACCGCAGCAGCCCGACCTCGTGTTTCTTGTGTAGACCGAACAATCGAGGACTCGGAGTGTAACTGAACATATACCAGACCAGACCGGTATACCTACTTTTACCACTGGGTGGTGCAAGTGACTCAGCCGCTCCCAGTGGAACATAATGGGAGTCCATGAATGAGAAATTACTGACACCTCGTGTTTTATTCCTCCCAACAACCGTCAACTGAACTTTTCTTCTTCTAAAGTTTAAAATCTAAATAATAAAAGCAGACTTCAGCCGAGTGACACTGGAGAAAAGATGGCAGCAGCTACATTAAAGTTACATTGAGTTTTCCACAACACGTTCATGCAAATGTTTCACAGTAAAAGTATTGTTAAGAACTGAAGGGTTTCTGTAAATTGAAACGCCAGAGGACTTTTAATTTGAAGCGGATACAGGAAGTGTTGATTTGTATTTACTTTAACGGGGCAAACGGGTCAAAACGTGACTTTCTGTCAAAGATAAGACACCATCTAGATACCAGACACAGAGATGGCGTCTGTTCGGTCCAATGAGAAATGCTCGTCTGGCACATACGCCAAAACGTTTTCTAGCTTCCTGTTTGACTTCCTGTTTGACTTCCTGGTTATGCGGTACACTGAACATGGACAGTAGTGTTTCTCCCACTGACCCCGCCCACCACTTCCTGCTCGGCCCATAGACTTTACATTGTGTGATGAAGAAGAACTTCTTAAAACGACATTACAGTACATAAAGTACAGAAAATCACTGGAAACAAATTTCATTTCAAGTAAGTCAGGGCTGCAACTAACGATTATTTTCATTATTGATTAATCTGCAGGTTATTTATTTACATTACGAGGCGTCCTACAGTACATCACAATATTAACAAATCCAAAACATCAAAAAACAAATTCTTGTTTCTTCACTTTCCACCAGATTTAATTGAATTTTGTTTAAAGATTTTATCTTCAGATGTAAAAACCAGGAATGAGAACAGAACCTCTCTAACAGTGTAAAAATGGACCCGTCTGTATTTAACATTTTCAGCTAAAACACTTGTACTTACATCCACGTCGCTTTCTGCAACCTTGACAGGTTTCCCTGACTCCTTCAGCGTCTGACTTCCAGCTACCTACGAACAGCAAAACAGTTCCAAATGTTAGCTGTACGGTAACATGAAGCGTCTGAACTGTGGGTTTTAAAATGAAGGAGATACAGGACACAGCTACAGACTACAATACTACAAGGCTGAGACTGTGACACATTCTGTTCGCCTTGTGCACATGGCAACATGAGTGAGTTTTGGCACACAAAATCAGCTCTTGTCATGAAGAACACGATGGCTATGGACACTTTGAAGCCCTGCACAAATTCACTTATTCATTCAAAGCTCTGTGTGCAATGTCCCCTTCTCATGAAAAGTGTTTTTGTGAATGGGAACGCACCCCGGACTGCCTGAGGTCAGGACTGACAAGGTTCTACAGTGTTAGAATAACCTCCTGAAAAACATTCAAATAGCGCACTGTGCAAATTTAACAAGGAGAAATTCAACAAATGTCACTGAGAACAGCTCTTTGTCAGCTTGGAGGCTGTTTCAAAGTAAAAGTGCTCCTTTATGGAAACATGTAAAGACACGACACAGCTGAGCACTGTGTTTCTGTGGAGGTGCAGCGTTTCAGAGACGATGGTAGAAGCAGCTGGCTTTTCAACCACCGGCCACAGCCACGACACATGCACTGCCGAGCCATCCCATGCCCACCTTTCAGCAGCACCGTCAACATCAGCACAGGGGGAGGGGGGCGGCAGGTCAAAGGTCACGTGGAGATAAGACATTTGATGCCATTCAAGCCTGCGGTGCTGTAAGCAATGGGATGGTTCTCTAGACTCTCTAATCTCGCACACACTCACATACAGACTAAACACATGCACCCTACTCTGAACACTGGATACATGCACAAGCACAGACACGCTACATACAACATTGCACCGATCAGCCACAACATTAGAACCACTGACAGATGAAGTGAATGACATTGATCGTGGCTACAGTTCAGTGTTCTAGTGGAAACTCTGGGTCCTGGTCTTCATGTGGATGTTCTTTGACCCATAAAACCCACCCAAACATTGTTTCAGACCCCTCATGCCAACAGAACTCAATGGATCAGGCACGCCCCATGTAGCTCAATCAGATCTGGATCTGGCTGTTCCTGAGCAGTTTTTGTGGTGTGGCAGCACACATTGTCATCGGGGTGTGCTTGATCTGCGAGGGTGTTTGGGGGGATGGTTTGGGTCAAGTGGCATCCACATGAATGTCAGGATCCAGGGTTTCCCAGCAGGATATTGCACTGTAGACAGATGATCAATGTTATTAATTTCAACTGTCAGTGGTTTTAATGTTGTGGCTGATCGGTGATCTGATCTCTTTGTCTCGTACATGTAGTGGACACAGACGCACACACATACAGCTTACGTTCATTAGAGGCCTGAGAGGCCCAGCAGTGCAGTGCAGTAGTAAACTGTGAACTGCGAGGATCAGGGGCTCTAGAGCTCTGATCTGGGAGTCAGAATCAACAAAGACACAAAGCCGCAGTCACAAAATGGCGGCTGCTTTCCTGAGATGCTTCTAAGACCACACAAGATTTCACAGCCTACTGTGGGTTATTCTGTCTCAGACAGGTGTGAGAACTGTGCACGCTAATGCCTCGCTTCAACAGTCCAACATGCGTCACAGTGTTAGAAGCGTTTGTCAGAAGGAAGCACCAAGAGTGTTAGCTTTAGCTAGAGACTGAAAGAACTGAAGACTTGGACTGAACCTTGAACATCAGATAAAATAACTCACTCACCTTTAGGTCCAGATACTGCAAGTCCTTTCTCAGCTGCATGTAGGTGTCGTCAGCCTGGAGGTGACAAACATATGAGAGTTTGTTTCAGCAGGAATGAATTCAATCACAATCTGAGTCACCTGAACCTCACAGAGCTTCACGGACAATTCAGCCAGTAGGATGTGGTGATATTTTTGGGTTAACAGTAAACTGCTGTTATGTTGTTATGTGTCTGTGCCAACAAGCATCACAACCAACACGCACACACACACACATATACAGTAAAAAGTCACTCATTCATCTTCTCAGAGATGCTCCGACTGCAACAAACAAAACACCGGCACAAACCAGATCCACGGGAAGCAGAACCGCTGAATCGCAGCTTTAATTCAGCTCATATGACTCAACAAAAAAAAAAAAAAAAACAGACTTGGGTACGGCCACAAAACAAAAGATTCACGAGTCAGAGGACCAAACGACCAACGCATCCACAGCCAGCCGGGTTAGCCACAGCGTGGGATGGCTTTGTGGACGTCGAAAAGTAAGCAGCACAACATGCCATGAACAGCATCACTAAAGCACGACATGGAAAACTGACCAGTCAAGAACAACACATGGAAAAGAGGCGGACGGTTGTATGATGGCAGCCAGGACCTCACAGATTAACCACACCGCCAGAGCGCGGGAGCTGTCGGCTCGAGGTTGCCACTGACATACTCAGATTTGGACATCGATGCTGCCGCTGTTGAACTTTTGTGGTTTGGTTAGTTTTTATTTATCCTGGTATAGTTTCTTTTTCAGCATCACGATTAGATGCATTGTTACCTCTGGGGACCAAGTACAGGATCTACATGTGGAGGATGTCAGTGACTATGATTGATATGTTCTAAAACCTTTGTTTGGTAAGTCTACTTGGTAGACAATATTCCAGTGAATATGTATGGAAATTTCATGCGATTGTAGCATCTTTGTGTTTGCAGAAAAATGAGACATGTGATGCTCTTTGATCCACTAGAGGGGGTGAGATGATGGAGGCCAGTGGGTGACACCAAAGTTCTACCCAGAGTGGTTTATAGGTATAATAGACACATCAGATTTGAATTTAAAGTGGTTTTGGTGATATCAGGCAGCATTGTTAGTGTTTGTCTGTATGATTTTCACACTTGGTTTGATTGAGGGAGAGAAGACATGGAAATGTACAAGCATATTTTAAAATAGAGGACCTGACCTGGCAGGGCCACTAGACGAAGTGCCAGGAGGTCAAGAATTATTGGGATTCATCCACAACAAGTTCAATGCAAATCAAAATCAAATTGTGAGACTATACAGAAAATGATAAGAATCTTTTCTCTGGGAATGAAGATAATAGATAGATCGAGAGATATTTCACTCTGTCTCTCAAGTGTTGGACAGACCAGCAGTGCCATCCAAAGAGCCGTGAATAATGACTAAAATATTCACGTTCCTCATTGAGAAAATGTAGAATGTTTAGTGGCAACCTCAGCCAGCCAAATGGTAAAAATGAGGGGTGGGTGGGCAGGCAGGCGTGCCACAGGGGGACCCCCACCTGGGAGTTGAAAGAGCCCAGGGGAGCTGAGAGGCCCACATGCCCGAGGTGGGACACAGGAGAAGAGACGGAGCAGAGGAGGGGGCTGCTGCGAGTGGTGGCAGTAGTGTTGAGGTGGTTGTGGTGGTCGGGCTCTTTGGGGCCGTTGAGCCGCTGGAGCTGGGCTAACGTTTGCTGACGTGCGGAGGCCATCTTGGCCCGATGTCGGCGCAGCTGAATGAGGAACAGGGTGAGCTCCTCGGGCTGTCAGGCACCACAGGACATTCATCAAAACTGACCACGACAAACTTCAGTGAAACGTCTATTGTTTTAAAAAAAAGCAGCAGTAGGCACCACTCTGTTGTGCGACTGGCCGATGGCCAGATTTAACAAGCAGAACGGCAGTTAAATTCAGGAGAATAAATGCTGGTGAAACAAAAGGCAGGACTCACAGCAACACGCTGTACATAACAGGAAACGTCTCTTGCCAACAACAACCACAGAAGGAAAACCAAGATTTGATCAATATCTGTTAGCGTTTTGTTGTAGCAGAGAACGAATGCTCCTCCTCACATTTTAAGAAACATATTACTGGACTGTGGAAGCAGACTGTGAGAGGGAGGTACGCTTTTAATACAGGCCTGTTAAGCTTCTACATGTTCAGAACAGTAACCAATGTCATTAAAAGCATGTCTAATGTAATGTTGGTTCAAACGTTAATATTTGTTCTTATTCGTCAGACGTACCGTTTTGCCGTGGAGGCTGGGTGCGCTGACTGTGTGTGTGATGTAACCAGACGGAGGCATCGACCGTCTCTCGATAGTAGCAGCCTGACAACACACAGACAACACATCTTATACAAAAAAAGATCACAACATGCACGGCAAGTTCCACATCACCAAAGGCTACGATTCTTGCTTTGGAGAACAGAATGTTTTACGTGACCTTGACGGATTGTTTATTGTCTCTGGGCAAAATGAAGTTATTGTGGTTGTGGGACTGTGGGTGTAAATTTACATATTTGTGTGTTTTTCAATGTCAAAAATGTGATAAGCACATACTAATGGAGTATTTACGCACATATATATACACCAGTATGTATATTATTTATTATAGTATAGTATGCACGCATTTTCAATATAGTTTACAGTTATTTTTCATTGAGGGAATTTAACAGATTGAATGTCTGTCATTGTACCCAGAGGCACTAAAACAATTACTCTGTTCATTGGAGCACAGTTCCAGCATCAGCACCACTCTGTCAGATTGACTGACACTGTTCTGCATGAGAAACTATTCTATTTGACACTTCGCACTCGACAGTGGAGGGTTCAATCTTTGGAAGAGTCCAAACAAGATGGAATCCATTCCGTACAATCCATGCAGCCACAGCCGCAAATAATCTGTTGTCATCCACATGACATTGAACCTAATGTGTCTATGAGCACATTCTAATGTGCCCAATGAAACTGTAGCGATGTGTGTGGACACTGAGCACAGGAAGCACAACAGAATACAACATCAATGAATAAAATCTTTCATCTTTTGTCCGTTTGGTATGAAGCCTTATAGACCGTGCACCCTCTGTGTTAGTACCTCATTAGTTACTTCATTACAGCTTTACCAATTAAAATATAAATTTGGGTTTTATGTCAGTAAGTTACGCCACGTAGTGTTCTGCTTCTATATCACACATTATTTTACCTTGAGCAGCTGAGATTTGGTCCTGCGGGGGGAAACGATGAAGGGGATGTCCACCACTGACCTATCGCCCACAGGCCTGACTGTCACCCGTTCAGATGGCGTGTGCGGCCTGCGTGTGGGCGAAAGGGTTCTGCTGGTGCCGGGTGGAGGCCCGGGGGGAGGGATGTCTGCAGATGAAGGTGGTACCGACACACAGCGGGGTTGACCTTCGGATCTAGGCGCCGAGGACGAGGGAGGCACGGTGGATGGAGGGCGGGGGCCGAATGGGTACTCCGGGGCCGGAGTATAGAGTGGCGCTGTGGGGCTACCGTGACGGAACTGGTGACGCTGCTGCCACTCGTACAACTGCCAGACCGTGTTGGACCCTGGGCCCCCCAGCTCAGGGGTGAGGCGGAAGTGGCTCAGGCGGTCCTGGGCATACTTGTACTCGCCAAGTCGGGCAGGCGGGGGGCTCTGGCGAGGAGTCCTTGGCAGGGTCTGGTACGCGTCCATAGATGTGAACTTGTGCTGGGTTGGTGGTGTGCGACGAGGCAGGGTGTTCTCTCTGGATGGGGGGCTGTTACATAGGACAATACCTTGACTTTTATTTAATGATTAAAGAAGAAAATAAACAAGCTGAACATGACGATTCATATTTCTTGAGCTACAAATGGGCTTTCAATGATTTGTTCGATAACAAGCTCAATATTTTTCAATTTGAAAGTAAGTTCAGAAATTAATTGAGGTTCATGTTCAATCTGCGAGCATTAGAGAAGACACAGAACACACTGTTAAACAAACAAACATCATTTACTTTGATCGGCCTGATATGGTGACAGTCGACCCTCTCTGTATGCTGCATGGCAACTTCAAAATCAGACTACACAAGTTTGAACATAAAATAAATAAAACACTTTTAAGAGTATGTTAGTAATCATGTGTATTTACAGACAATAAAACAATAATTAGTATTTTCACAGAAGAAGACGTGACAGGGACCTACCCTTTGTGCTCAGTCTTCTGCACCTGGACCCACTGCTCCACCTGCTCCAGAGCACTTCTCCTCTGCACCTGCTTGTGTGGGTCAGCAGGGGGCGGAGCCGGGGCTCTCTGATACGTCCCTGCTGCGATCCCATTGGGCTCCAGGATGGGGCTGGGCGTGGACACGAGGCCGTTCCTCGTGCAAACGCTGGAGGGCAGCGTTGAGGCGGCTCGCGAAGGTGCCCGGGATGGGACCCTGGACACGGGCGCTGAGGTCGACACGTGGTCTGACTGTGGGAGGGCAGAGGGTGTCAGGTTGGAGGGCAGGGAGGTGTGAGTGTCCATTTCCAGGGCTGTACTGGGCTGTTCCAACATGGTGGTGGAAGGAGATTCTTTATGGAAGCAGAAGTGTTCGTCCGCGTCACGGTGTATGGGCTCCAGGAGAACCTCGTGGATGATGGGTCTTGTGGTCTCAGTGTCCGGGTTCTTGATCTTGTGGGTGTTTACGTGGTTTGTCTGCGGGACAGCATGCTGCTGCAACATGTTGAGCTTCTCCAACTTGTCAGATGGTCTGCAGAGAGCAGAAATAACATGAAAGCCTGGATCAGTGTTAGCCCGATCTGAACTGAGCTACATTAATCCTGATTTAAAAGGGCATTCAAACAGTTTCCCTCTTAAAGGCAGGATCACATGCTGTTTGTAGACCCACCATTCAAAGGTGCAGTAGGTGGGAAAAAAAGTTGATTTTTGAGTCTCAAAGATGTGCTAGAAGGCTTCCCTTTAGTGTCTCTGCGTAATGTGCTCACACCCCACACGTCTTATCCTGACCCACAAGGTCTACGTTACTTTGGGTAAGTTTAGGCACAAAACATCGATGACGTTTGGGAAAGTTTAGGCACAAAACCTACGTGGTTAGGTTCAGGAAATGACTGGTGACGCTTGGTTTCAAACCGGATGAGAACTCCTCGGTGAGAGTCGTGTGTGTGACCATCCCTTTCAACCCTGACCTCCACCCCTCTTGGCATTTTCTTGCTTCAGAAAGTACGTCACGCTACGTCATCTGTTCAAGCTGTCTGAAACTGATGTGGACGGCTTTACATTTCTGGTTCATTAAACCCTTGTGCGTGTCTGCCTGACGCCAAAGGATGAGACCCGACGGGCCGTGACAAATCGTCGATATCTGACGAGCTGGGGATGACAACGGGCTGCATTCTCATGTTGTCAAATACGACACTTTGGGAAGTGGCTCGCCAACCCAACAATCGGTGCAGACACAGACGCCACCACAGTTCTAGTGGGTCTTCAGTGATGACCGAGAGGGATTATTTGTGTATGAGTCTATACATTGTTTTAAGGAAACTTCTGCATAGTACAGATTCAACAAATAAACCTAAAGATCACCTGGAGTCCATTTAATTTGAACTGTGATTAAGGGGCGTTTGATTTTCACATCATCACTCAGCGGACATTAATGTGACTAACTGATTGGACTGGATAACAGAATGGATAACTGGATTAATGGACTGACCGAAAGGTTTTCAAGTGAAAGACTGTGTTTGATCAAACCATTATTTGATTGATGAATGTATTTTGATTATTATTTGGTTTCATTAGAAACAGATTTAATCGATGACGAAGCTGTCGTCAGTGTCTGGTGCTCAACTCTTCATGTGAATGTTTGGATGAACCCACGATAAGAAGAAGGAATTTCACTGGCTTTTACTTGACATGCACCAGTTCTGTTTCATCTGATCACAACCCTGATGTCCCACGGACATCGTGTTCAACCACGTCGGGGGTTCATAGTCTTTGTGATGTTGCGCTCAAGTGAAATGGAACTTTCTGACTTTTAGCCTCAGCTCTAACTTAAAAGACAGGGCTAACACACCACAAAGACCAATTCAAAGCAAGGCAGATGACAAGCTAATCCACGTAACCACAACTAGATGTTAAAGTCATGGATGAAATCCTGTGTGACAAGAAGCTACAGAAACTGTTTGGTCACAGCCTCAGGTGCTCCCTGCCAGCAGCAAGTATCTGAATATACTGTATTTAATAATTTAGCACTATGATCACTGAAGTGTTCCCATTAGATTGCATTAAATGGGGCAAAGAAGGCATTATTTATTAGCTTAAGAGTAGTGTTGCTACTGATGCATATTGGAAGAGTAACCAAACTCTTGAAACAGTAAAACTACGTTATACTTTCAAGGGTGAAGAAGAGGTTTCAAAAATGTCTTCAGACAGATTTCCCTTCTGTCCTTCATTAACAATTAGTGCAGTCTGTCGGGATTTCCACTTTCCAAACACAAAAACAGAAAATACGAGTACGGGCTGGGGGTGAATGATGCAACGTTTGATCTGTGCCACTTCCCCGTCAACACATGAATAAAACATGGAGGAAGCGGCTGCCTGTTCAAAAACAACATCAGAAACAACACTACGCTTTGGATTTGTTCCAGCAGCAAACAGCAGAGTGGGATGTTTTCTCATTTACAGTATAGTGACAGTATATGTGATAAAAAAATATAGCTACCACATACTGTAAACATGAATACTGTGATGTCACACAATCAACAGTGCATATGATGTTTTATGGATTGTATTTGCAATAATAATAATTATTATTATTAATTAAATACAGTATTAAAAGTGAAAAAAAGTGTGTGATAATTGCTGATAAGTAAATATAAAATATGCCAATAAACAAATTTAAAAAATGTTCTAAGATTAACAGGTGATCCTTGGGAAGTGTAGCATAACCCCAATTCCAAAAAAGTTGGGACATTAAGTAACATGTCAATAACAACAGAATGCAATGATTTGCAAATCCTTGTAATTGAATACAGTACAAAGACAAGATGTTTAATATTCAACCTGATAATGTCATGTTCACTGTTGTGTTTGGATTTGTTGTTTGTTTCTGGTGTGTTTCCTGGTGCTCCTCTGTCCTCCTGTGTGTGTGTGTGTGTGTGTGTGTGTGTGTGTGTGTGTGTGTGTGTTTGTGTGTCGCCTCTCTTTTGCACTCCTGGTGTTCTGCACACCTGTTCCTGGTCTCTTGCATTTGAGTCCAAACCCCTGTTCACTGGTGTTTCCGGCACCAGCCGTGACAGTGTCCAGCCTCCCACCCTCACTTAAAAACATCTAATTTTTGTCTGCATGTCCTTGTTTGTGTAGTGTTTACTGCCCCTGTGGTTGCATTAGATACTACTCTCAAGCTGAAACAATTATTCAATTAATTAATTAGTTGATTCAAAATAAAACAATCATGTACAATGATTGTTACATTTTTGCCAGGATTGCTAGTTCCAGCCTCTATATTTTGAGGATTTTCTGCTTTTCTTTGTTTCATGTGATAGTAAAATGAATAACTGAAGAACTGATAATGAAAATAATTGCAGCCCTTCACGTTACTACTCATTTGGGCAAAAATATGCCTGTTAGTTATGCCTGTTAGTTATGCATACATGATGGACTACTTTCCTACATCACAAATTACATAATGAGATAACAGCATGAACTGGATGTTGCATTTTGTGCAGACAAAACTTACTAATACGGCATTTATTATAAGTTAGAAGTGGTTTTAGTTTGGAACTAAATGCTTCTTTTATGGTTCATGGCTGCCTTAATTTCTGTCTGCAAGACCCCAAATGGAAACCATAATTCTCTCCATGTTTATTTCCTGGCTCCTCTCTGCCTCGACTGCAATGACTATCTATCACAAGTTGTGAAAAGCTAGCAAGCTAGATCAAAATCTGAAGGGTTTTTTTTTACCAATAATATCATGACATCCACACATCAATCAGTCTTGAACTTATAGCAGCGCAGGGCTTGCTCAATATTTCATGTCAGAAGGATGCTGCCGGAGTGTGTGTGGGGCAGGCCTCACTGATAACTGTACAAAAACACAGCTTTATTTACTGATTTGGGTGAAACTGGATGATATTTTATAAAGAAAATATTTTCTGGTATACCCTCTGATATCCTCTGGCTGTTCTGCCGGAATTCTCTGTGATTTACGCAGTTTCCTGATGAACAGATGGCTTTAGTGGTTGCTGAAGTACCTGTTAATTGATGCTAACTGTACCAGGCTCAGGAGCTGGTGAACATGGTCGGATGGAGACTGAACACAGCCTCCAAGACAAACTCAGGCCAGTTTGATGACCGGGAATCCAGTACTAAGGTGTTTTACGGAGTTTCTAGATGGGCGGATAACGTAACTTTTTATAGCCACTGTTAAGACAGTTACCACTAGCTTGGTTAGCCATGGAGCTAATTTTAGAAGTCTCATTAGCTGGCTCAGCCCCAGGGTGCCAGGAAACAAACTACGGAGTGTAGTGTACGGAGCAAACGTTCTGCATTTTGTGTACAAACGTTCTGCATTTTGTGAAATGTGCTTATTTACTTTCTGCCAAGTAAGCTTTAGTGGTGTTGGTAAGCAGATTTTGCCACCATTTCACAGAACCAGGCTAGCTGCTTCCCCCTGGTTCTTGTCTATGTGCTAAGCTAAGCTAACAGCTTAATGCCACTTTTCATTTCAAGGGCCAGGGCCAGTTAAGTGATTGGCTAACCTTAAACATGTGCTTATTAATGTGGTGTTTAAGTTGCCATCTTTACTACGCACATCCACCACCTCAAACCACAACACTGATGTATTTCAAACTACTGAGTATTTGCATTTTAAGATACAATACACATTTCACTAATCTGAAAGACTAGTCATGAATACAAACACAGAAACACACACACACACACATATATACAAACATATGATGCAAAGGAAATGGTTGATCTTTATCATACTTTCTGGATCAGACCGTGACCCTGCCGTCTTCCTCCTCAAAACATCCTGCCTGACCAGAGAGAGAGAGAGAAAGAGAGAGAGAGAGACACAAACAAGATGGGGTAGCTGATGGTAGTTACAATAATAATATCTGACAAAATACCAGAAATAGTACTGGCTCTTATTGCTGTAAAACATATTGCCTTGCAAAGTTCCACTCTTCTTGGAATCCCCAATAGTATTATTGAAAAGAAAAAAAGAACACTGTACATTTAATTGACGTTCCCTCACTTATAAAGTTTCACGAATCCTAAAATGGTTCTTTGTGTTGATTATGGCAACTAAGAGATTCAAATAGGCAAAACTACAGAATAAAAACTTTCTTTCCAATTCTGCCCCAATTTCATGGTTACTTTTCTACAGTTAATCTAAGGAAACGTAATGACATTCAATTTACCACCTTCAGGAATGGCAATTTAGAAATACTTAATTGGCATTTTCATGCCAATTAAGCATCCACAGGGGAAAAAAAATCACTAATAGACTGCAATATCCTCTACTAATAATAGTGGATTGAGCGTTTAAGAAAGAAAAACCCTCATGACGAATAAATCCCTGAGGGAATATTTGGTGTGTGTCTGACACAAGCAAGAAGATATTCAACACATACTTGAAGTATATGTCCTCATACACATATACAGTACATGTATGTGCAGGGGCGTGTGCACAGACACATACACACACTGTAGATTGGGCTCTTTCTAGTGTTGTGCAGTAGACCCTAGGGCCTTGTTATTTGAAAAGCAAGATCAAAGCAATAGTGCTGATCCAGGCAGGAGAATGAGAAAGAAGAGACATACAAGGAGACGACTTAACTTTTGCTTTTACTCTAATTATCTTCTTCCTCAGTGTGAGAGGAACACAAGTAGTACAGACACTGCTGTCTGTTCATCCCTAACACTTGACTGAGAGCTTGTTAAAGATCCAGTTTCTCTTGTGACTCAATCATTATCTACTCTGACTACGGTAACAATACCGGCTTGCCTCAGTTTTGGTTTAAAGCTTTTTGCCTTCAAGCCACTACAATTGAGTTGAATGGATTTTCTATGGTTGCACTTACAAATTGTGTCCTTGATACTGTGCTATGATCTTTTTTTTTGTAAACAAAATGTTTTTTAGAAAAGTGTGAGCAATTTCTGTAGATTATCTAGAATAAAATGAAAACAAGTTTTGGAAAAAGTGGTCTTGGTTAAATGATAAATGCTTCAATGCTTTGAGCACCAGACATTATATTCCTTTCAACTCCATTGTTTTGGGATGGAGGCAGAAATGTCTGAGACAGATGGCTCAAAACTATATATAGGGCTCGGTATCAGTACTCAATACGTTTAAGGTATCGACCAAAATAACCCAGTACCAAGTTCTCTAGCCAAACAACTCCTGCATTCGATTACTTTTTGTATCCAGATGTAGGAAAAGAATTACTACTTCTGTGTTTTTTCTCACAGCCAATCACTACAGCCATTCTTCAATTTCATGCAATTTGTGATTCGCCCACTACCGCAGCAGCTACAACCCATACAGTCAGTGGTGTTGTGAAGTTGAACGTGGTGTATTTGATGGAGTTGGCAGTTCAGTGGTGGCATTTTATGCAGCTGAATGCTTCCATTCACATGATGGGTATTAAATGAAGGAGTCGGTATCACTTTAAGGATACTGGTATTGGTACTAGGGATGCACCGAATGTTCGGCAACCGAAATTGTTCGACCGAAAATAGCAAAAAAAGCACGAATATGTGAAAAGTACATCGGATCCGAACAGTGACTTGTTGTGTTTATTCCTTGAGAAGCTCCGCTCTGCCCCCGCCCCTCTGCCCCAAGGCTCCCCGGAGCTCAGCAGCTGTATGCGGGCGAGCGGTGGCTGTGTTACCCCGCTCTGCACTCTGCAAAGCCCCGCGATACACGTGAACTTTTCGCTTGAGTTGAATATTTTCAACTCGCGCTT
>JBBPCS010001600.1:0-14803 GCA_037974645.1 Hollardia meadi
ACACTTGAACAAACATCAGCGTGATAAGAACTACCTAAAATGACAGAAACCATCTTTGGGAAAAATGTATTTGACGTACCAGGGGGCCATTCAGATGTTTTGGCTTCACTTCTGGGGAGCTCTCATGTCGGCCATCTTTATTTTTACAGTCAATGATCAGAACGCATTAACAAAAAAGCCAAGCACTCGTTTGCAGTACACTATCAACATGTATGACCAACGAAACGGCATGAGGGTTAGGGTGAATTCAAAATTTGTGTCCTTTTGTTCTTTTTATTTATGGTCCACAATCACACAGCATCACAATCTGTCAGCATATCTGTATGAAATATTTTTTAGAGAAAAAAACAGCTACAGTAAGATAGTTACAAATCAGTTAAGTTCAAATTGAGTTTAATAATTCACATTAATTTCAATGACCCGGACATTAACTATTGAATATTTGTTGCCTGAAGTCTTTGATGGGCATCACTTTTATCCATAAATAGATTTTATTGGTTAAAGATACACTCCCAGGTTTTGTTACAGTGGAACCAAATGTGCTCCTAGCCTGCTGCCAATTTTATAAACTTGGACAAATGGTTCCATTTGATTTTTTCGAAACATTAAAACTGAGCTGGAAGGAAAGTATAGTATCTGGGAGCACTATGACAAAGTCAAGTTTGTAGTTAAGAGGTTCATAACGTCCATTTGATGCCATGTAGTTTACATTTTATTAAATTAATAAATTAAATTTTATTTATATAGCGCCAATTCACAAAAACGTATCTCATGACACTTTACATGTAGAGTAGGTCTAGACCACACTCTTTATTATTAATCAATTAAATTATTAATTATTATTAAATTACAGAGACCCAACATTCCCCATGAGCAAGCACTTTGCGACAGTGGTGAGAAAAAACTGCCTTTTAGAAGTAAGAAACCTCGGAGCAGACCCCGACTCTAGGTGGGCGGCCATCTGCCTCGACCAATCTTGAAACCTAGACAACTGCCTTGCTCACTAGGAATAACGACATCCAGTTTGTCATGTAACTTTTGTTACGTCCTCACTTCAAGCAGTATCAACTTTTTTTTAAACCATTGTGGTTTCATGACGAAAAAGAAAAAGAATGTGTGTTAATTATAGAAGAAGCTAACATGTAGCCCTCTTCAGTGTTTTTGCTAACGGTCCCTCTCCCAGTAAGGACGACAGCAGGAACTGATGTATGCCCCCAAAACCATTTTAATGTCATTTTGGTTTGTACACAAGCTTTTCAAGATTGTCTAGATTACATACATTGATATAAAAGGCACAAAAAAATGCATTGCAGAGTTTATCATTAGACAGCACGCAGTCTGATATCAGGTGATTTCAAGTGTTTCCCTTCGTAAAGATTTAACATACAGCCTGTACATACTAAACCCCGCTAATTATCATGCTATTAGAGATTAACTGCAAACCTAATTATTTTCTACATTTCTGTATATATGTACACAGTTATCATTTTGATTTAAAAAAAGTTTAAAATACATGCTGGAAATTATACAAGCTGTACTGTACAATCATATAGTGATAGAAAAAAAGGTATTATACATGTGAAATACACTCACGGATCATCACACTGAACACTGTGAGCTCCCCAATTACCTCGACAACAGAAAGTCTGCTCTTATTGCAAAACTTTGAAGGAACATTCAGGCATTTTATGAAATGTTTTTTGTCATCCTCAGAGAATATGAGAACTGTGCGGCCAACAATACTGGACAAACAGCTTCAACTATAATATAGATGGGTCCAGGACTTTTGGCTTAGCTTAGCACAAAGACTGGAAGCAGGGGGATAGTCTAGCATCATCAAAAGAGAAAACAAATCTACTTTCCAGAAACTCCAAAGCTGCCTGATTTAGCCCAGTAAAGAAAACCATTGAACCTAGCATAGCAGAGACTAAGCCTGTTAAAAATACTAGCCTAGCTAAATTTAGGCTACCATTGAGATGAAAAATACCTTGCAACAACTCGTCTGTCTTACATGCTTGTTTACTGATGTGTGGAAACAGAAATGTGAAAATGAGACGTGGTTATAGCAGCAGTTAGCATCTGAGCTATCGGGAGCTGTGACAACACAGAATCTCCAAAGTCCTGAACTCATACTGGAGTTGTTGGTTTGATGTCTGTCCTAACTGAACCAGCTGACCACAGACTGGACTGCCAGCTTGTTAGCTAATAAGGTTAGGTAGGAGCTGAGCTATCCGTTTCCACCTGTTTCCCATAGCTAAGCTAGGCTAAACACCTCCTGGACCTGAATCTCTGTACAGGACACACAGAGATGAAATTGACCCATCTTCTCTGGAGAAACAACTAATTTGGAATTTCCTAATTTGGGACTGAATGGGATTTCTTAAAATATCTGAATATTCCTTTGCAAATAAACTAGTAGTGATACATGAGGTCCAAACTGATCTGCTTAACAAACTGGTGAATGTGGTACACAGGCTGAACAAAGCTAACGTGGAGATGACTGTTCACCTCTAAAGACAGTTTTGTTCTCTCTACAGACACCATTCAGTACAATATCACCCTGTTAATCCATAAAGACCAGTAGTAACATATCAAATATGCAATAAAATATATGTTTGAGCATAATACCTTTTTTTTTTATACATTTAATTCTACTCTGTGAATCATGAGGTATAAATGTTTTGTGGTGGACTGTGAAAAACAGTTGCAGGACTTAACAGTTTCTGCTAAATCTGCACACATCTTGAGGAAAGTCGACAGACGTAAAGGCTTCAAAGCTGTAGTAATGTTGATTGTAATGTCATTTTTGCTACTAATAAAAATCTCCAAAAATGGTGATTTTTCTGGGGCTAAGAAAAGTAGCCTAATTTTTAGTTTGACCACTGCGCAGTACTACTGTTTACCATCACATCTGGAATTTGTTTTACAAGTTACAATTGTGGGTTTAATATTTTTTTGCTTCACTCAACTCAAACCAAGTGAACATTTTCAGTTTGAACGACATGAGCAGCTGCAGACTAACACAACACTCTAATTTTGCACTTTATTAAATGAATAGTTGGAGTCATACAAACCTTTGCTCACAGCACCATATAGAGCAGTTGGACCTTTAAGAACACATTTTGTTTGGAGTGTACTGCCAGTCTTACAAGTACAAGTTTAACCCTTGTACTCCAGGGTTTAAAGGATAATTTTAGTGATTCCCACTAAAATTACTTGCAGTACTTGGTACTCCAGGGGGTATTTCTGCTGTTGCTAGAGGGTACGTAGATAGATTGTAGAGTAGCTCGACAAATTTGAAAAAAAAAAAATGGACCTAATGATTTAATAAAAAAACACATCCGCATATTAAGTCCGCTGTACAGTAAAAATGAATGTAGGTACACTTAAGAATGAGTGAAAACTAGTGAGCAAGAGGGCAGAGGAGATGAAATACCGTCTTTCCTCAAATAAAAGCCGGGTCTCTAATAATGGCCTGGGCTGTGGTTGACACGGACAAATAATGGCCGGAGGAAAAACCAAGAGTGGATAAAGTCACCAGGCCTGTTATATAATCTGCATGCCAGGTAAACGTAATTTCCATCACTTTAATTTAGCTAATTCCACAATATCATCTTAAGTGTTAATATTTCAGTCACTGGAGGTGTTTGTGTGTTAATGTCCCAGCCAAACTATATATTGTAGTATTAAAAGCAGAATGCAGTAACAAAACTTTAAAATGGGACCAGATTAGAAAAAAATATACTGATCAAACAGAGGGATTAGATATAAAGGCCTGTCTCCAATATAAGCCTGCTTCATATAAAGGCCTGTCTCCAATATAAGCCTGCTTCATATAAAGGCCTGGCGCCCTCTGCAGGTGAGGTAAATAAAGGCCCCGATCAATATTTGAGGAAATATGGTAGTGGTAATTGAAATTATTAAATAAAAGTAATAGATAAACTGTTGGAATAGAGCATTGAAAGTAATGGATAAATGGTTAGAACACACAGCTTTTGCCACAGCATGTGGTTGTAGTACAAACGCAAACGGGACCAAACCGAGCTAAACAATGACAGTTCGTATAAAAATATTGTAACTTCCACGTTTATTCCACTTATATTGATAAATTTTATATTAATTCAAATGAACACATTTGGAACATAAATAGTGGTACTTGAGTTCATTGGACTGTGCTCTAAGGGTTCAAAAAGGGTTGGGAATCATGGGTATTGACCACGATGAAAGAATGAATGTATTTGAAATGCCTTTTCAATGGTCCATTGACTGCAAAACTGCTTCCAGTCCAAGAAGAATCGGGAAGTAGCTCTAGAAAAATTCTATATGGTGGATCATTTCACATTGGTTTTTATGTTGCAACACTGGGAATCATGTCCAAAACAACAAAAATGAGACATAAAAGTTGTTAAAAAACCCCAATCTCATCCATCCAGAACTGTCGGATCAAACCGCCACCTGACTCTCATCGAGGTTTTAACAGCATCATGACTTCCTTCACCAACAAACAAAACACTGGATGTGAATGTTCGCATCTACGCTGCAGAATAAAAGATGTGATGAGAGATTGTGGATTCTGTGACTATCAGAACAAAAAATGGCTCCAGATGCTTGTTGTCATGTTAAAGTCTGGACTCGACAGCTCTGATCCGTGAGTACCCCCTCTAGTAGCAATGTAAATTCTTTACAAAAACAAAAAATCAGCCACAGGTGGATATTCACTGTGTTTTTGTTGTAATTACAGTACAGTGCAGTGTTCAGTCATTTTACAGTCAGAGGTGCGTGTCGTACAAACAGTAGATCTCATGCAAAGAGTGGCGACAGACGGTAAACAGTCTTTAGGTACGACATACCGTCTTTAACGCTGTGGACCGTCGGCAGAATAAACACACTCTACCGCCTGTTTTTAACTGAATGTGTCACTGCAGGACAAAACATCGACATGAATCAGTGACAAACTTGTACAGGAGGTGAATCATTTTGTAGAAGTGCAAAATAAAGTTCAAATTTAGCAGCTAGTCCACTTCATACATTCTCTAAGTGGCTGTAGTGTAACACTATGCTCAATATAAAACTCAGCATGAAGCAGCATGAAGACAGACTCGATGAGCCTCAGCGCAGAGGGACGTCTCCTGCTCAGGCTGAGCTAACGTTAATGCCTGTGTGGTGCATATTTAATTCATGTAGCCCTTTAACACACTGAGAAAGCAACGGTTTGGCTTTCATTGCACAAAATGGCCGTCCTAGCTAGTCACATGTAGCCAGATTTCGGAAACGAACTTCAAAATGTTTATGAAGGTGTTCGGGAAACTCTGACTTTGAAAAGAATGCTTAGCGGATGACATTCAAAGGAAAACATTAAATCACAACTCAACACTCATCCATCCTAATGGCTCATTGTTCTTATAGTAACGTGGTGGAGGCCACCAAACACCTCAAAAACGTGTGGAGATTTTCTACAGCAAGACTCCATCTCAGGATGGAACAGATATGTTTTTAGGACAAAACGTCTCATTCAAAGTGGAAAATATCATCCTGGATATACTGCAGAAATTTACCAGTCAAACCAATGTCATGAGAGAACCTAAACGTGACAAATCATCTCAAACCCATCAATTAAATCTTGATGACAATCCTTTGTATTTTGTGAGTTTATTTTGTTTATTAGGCTTCGCGCGAAGGTAGTGATCACCGCTTGAACCCACCCCCCAGCTGAAACTAAGGGTGCTTTCACACCTAACCTCTCTGGTCTGGACTTTCAGACTTTTTAGTTTGATCCGAACCAAAGTTACAGATGTGAAACCTCCCCAGAACAAAAGGCCGGACCTTGCTCCGATGAAGAAAGGGGGTCTCAGTCCAGATCAAACTGAACCGTGGTTCGGTTCCTGTCTAGAGTGAAAACATTTTTCGGACTTTTGGACCAATTACAGGAAGTTACAGTAGGCAGTCATCATAACAGGTAACCAGGAAAAAGGAAAAACGAGCCGCGGGAGCACATGGGGAGAGTTCTTAATTACCTCCACCAAGGAGGTCATGTTTTCACCCGTGTCTGTTTGTTGGTTGGTTTGTTTGTTTGTTTGTCACCAGGATTACGCAAACACTACTGAATGCATTACCACAAAACTTAGTGGAAGGATGAATCATGGGCCAAGGAAGAACCCATTAAATTTTGGCGTGGATCCGGATAAAGGGGATTCCAATATCAGTATCTATAGTTGTGACCATAATGACTTGTAGTAAACTGATTTCCAATTTTAATGAAGCCAAGTGGGAAAGCAAAACTTAAAGTGTCACCAGCTGCTGCTGCAGTTGGTGCTAAGGCTTAAATAAGAGGGCTGTTGGGCCTTGGTGGAGGTATGAACTCTACTGACTCTACTCTACGTTCTAGTTCAGATATGGTCCAACAACGTTACACTTTCCAGGTATTTTCAGAGAGGATGAGAGAGGAGGGAAGCTGTTCATCAATTTTCCTCCATTCAACACCTTTGTCAGATACACGTGGATCAATATGAAGTACTGGGATCAACAGCCCACGTGGTGGGGGGGGTCATGTTAAGATCTTTAGTTTGCTGGCATACTGTAATTGTAATGTGAAGGCAAAACCAACCGGATCAAACGCAGCACCAGTATTTGTGCTGGTAAATTTAATATGTTTGGAGGGAAGTAAAACGCCCACTGGGGTCAGGTAATCTAACTCTTTTCAAATAAATCAGCCTGGCTCAAGAATTGATTAATGGGCTTAGGGGTTGTTTTTTGGGGGAGGAGGGAGTCGGAAGAAAAGCAAAATTTTCGAAGACAACAAAATGTTCAGACATTTACGCTGAATCATTTCAACTTCTCCGACAACTTTGGGATTTGTGAAACTTTGGACCAATGTCTTTCGAAATATCAACGTCATCGACAAATCATCTTTTCCACGTCGTCTCTGACACTTCATCCCTGTGATCAGAGCACATTCTCCCTGCTTGGTCATGGGATGTAAGATGTTCACTGATTTGATATGTTTCCTCCTGACTGTTGGCTGCTCACACTCATAAACTCAACAAAACACGATTTCTTACAATTTCCTTTTAACGCTGTTTCAAAGAATCGACCACCAGGTTCAAAATGGAGACGCCGCAACATATTTTTTGTTAAAACCAGCTAATAACAGAAATGTCCAGCTTGTTTCCCAGCAGTCAACACCACACTGAAACAGACTACATTCACGATGCATGCCCTTACAAAACGACTATTTTGGGATTATAGAGGTGTTATTTGTTCATTTAATCTCATTAATTACTTTTAATTCCTGCTCATAATTTTTTAAATTTCCATCAGATGGTTTTCCTCCCTTCGAGGCAGCCACAGTTTTCAGTTCATTTCTGTATAGTTCATAATCCATCATTAATGTTTTTAATAAAACTTCTTTATCATCACGTTCTCACTTTCATTTCAGAGTCACTAGTTCTGCATTTTTATACGCCCGCCTCCATGGATGCAAAGAGTATAGAGAGGAGAAGTCCCGCCCCTTCCGGTGGACCATCAAGGGACCTTATTTAAGAAAAATTAGTGAAAGACGAGAGACAAATAATTTTTTTGATCCCATTTGAATCGTGCCATGATTTACACACACGATGTTTGTCAATTTAAAAGATCATTTTGCAACTCAAGAAAGTCGCAGTTTGTCGTAAAGCTGATGAAGTATCGTGTCGCGTCAGTGACGTCGTCTCTTTAAAACTCACTGAAGCTTTGTAGAGCCGTTCCACATGCTAGCTAGCTAACGGAACAGGCTAACTCCTTTCACAAAGCTGCAGCTGTCAACATGGACAGACTTGTAGTCTCATCATTAACTACCATTCATATTTTTACTGAACTTACGGGACTCGATCAAATTTGAACCAACATTCAGTTACTGTACTGCCTATTTCTCACCTCAAATGTTTTCAGCAACACAGACGCTATACTGTTTCCTGTTTCAAAACAAGGCACAACCAAACCTGCAGTACATCACCACCAGCCGGAGAGTTTATTGGTCCAGTACATTCTGGTTGTTGTATGTTTCTTACCTTTAAGGCCTTTTTCTGTTTTCTCTGGACATGTAGCACCAATTTCAAAACTATCTGCATCTTTCTGCAGGATAGAGCCCAGTTTTACCACGAGACCATCTTTCCAGCAGTGATAATTGTTTAATGGTGTGTTCAAGAACGCTTCAAGTCTGTGCAGGTTGATTTTCATAAAAATGAAACCAGCCGCATGGCATCGATTTGAAAATAGGTAAACCAGCAGAATGTCCTTCTTTTTGTTAAAACATGCCACATTTATTGCATCTGTGTTTTGCATCCATATAGTGAGCCCCCCCTGGCCGGCCTGACCCCACTCTGTGGTGTGCTCAGTGATAAAGTGCAACAGTGATTAAAGAGGAAGCACGATGGAAACAAGAAGGTGATCCAAACACACTGCAAGACATCCACAGCCAGGAACAACTGATTTCAACACACAGTGAAGCCAAACCCTCACCAACACGGCAGCCTCAACCAGAAATCTTCTTACAGCATCTCCACCGACAAAAACACGACATGGAACAAACCTTCTGTCTGCGTTTCTAACTGACAGTCGTGATGAACGAAACAGGATCGACCTCGTCGTCTGGAAGATCTGATTTACCTCGAACACAACAGCCAAACGTCGAATGACACGGGTGTGATGATGAGACATGAAATCTCCTGCAGCTGTGTTATCTTGATATTATGACTTCATGATTTCACTGCCTTCAGACAATGAAGTGCCTCTAACAGTGATCGGATATGTTGGTCACATTTCTGCTCGTTGTCTCCATGATGAAACGGACTTGGATTAAACAATAAGCGAAAGCCTGGTCTATGGAGGACCGAAACTGCCAAAATCAAAAACAAAGGAAGTGATAAATAAATGAATCAATCAATAAATAAATAAGACATTAGATGCACCAAAAATAATATTCAAAATAAATGACGGAATTAACGAAGTTTATAAAATGCAACATTAATTATATTTCTGTTTTAATTTGCCTATATATTTATTTACTTTTGTATTATTTCTCCTATTTATTTAATTTTCCATTTTATTTATTAATATTTGAATGTATTTATTTATGTTTTTTCTGTATTAAATTGACCCCATGACACGTTTTGAATGACAGCCGCCTCATTTGCATAAGGAAGCAGAAATGCTTAAAGAAATGTAAAAAGAAATACAGAAATAAATAAGTGTGGGGAAATAAATAGGGAGAAAAGGTAAAGGGAAATTAATACAGAAATACATACATAAATAAGTACATTTTTAAAAAAAAAGAATAAATGAATAAATTAAATGGAAAATTAAATGTGACAGTAAATAAAAAGGGGAATAAATAGTAAAGAATAAACACATAAGCAAATTAAAACTAAATTAATTAACTTCTAAATTAATTAATGCCAACATTTATTTTTTATAATTTTGGTGATGAAGACACATATAAATACTGATCAATTAAATATCCACAGATTAATCTGATCATTAAATCCTGATCTCAGCGTAAAGTCATGCCAAAAGCTGTTAGCTAAATGCTAGCATCAGCAGGCTAACATGCTCACAATGACAAGGCTAACGTGCCGATGTTTAGCAGGTATAATGTTGACCATGTTCACCATCTTAGTTTAGCATGTTAGCATGCTAACATTAGCTATTCCGCGCTAAACACAGCTGAGTCTGCTGGGAATTAGTTCTGCAGGTATTTGGTCATAGACCAAAGTACTGGACACATTAAAATGTAAACGCTGGATCAAAAGTTAGAAGATCACCATGACACAAATGTAAACCTCATGGTGGTGCTAGAGGACGTATTAAGAATAATCAAAGTCAGTGGGGTGTATCCTCTGTGGACCATGAACGTCAGTAACTAATTTCAATCAATGAAGTAGCATAAAGAAAATGAAGTCATAATCTCCAGATAAAGGTCCTGAAATAATTATTAAGCACCACAGCTGCTCAAACTAGATGCAACAGTCACATGACCAAAGAAAAATGGTTCTTTTTGTTTAATTATTCTGTTATTTACCAACAACAGCCAATAAAACTGCATCATGTCTCGCTTCCCATGATGCTCTACGTCATGTTTAACAGCTTGATCCTTCCTACACGCTCCATCTGAGGTTCCCTCCCAATCATAAACATTTTTGTTGTAATACCAGCCTCACACACTCTCCAGGTATATGGTGGCAAAACACAACATTTAATTATTATTATTTTTTTTTTATTTAACATTTTAGGAAATAAATCAAAAATTAAGAAACTCAAATTAGCAATTTCTACATTCAGCAAAAACATGTTAGAGGTTGTCACAGAAATGTATGTTTTGTTTTCTTTTTTGTGATTTTGATTTTTGGTTAATTTGTTTTGCAAAAAAGTCTTTGTTGTGTTAATTTCTTCGGTTTAATGTTTTGTAGTCTAAATTGTCAATTTGTTTTCTTTCTAGTCGTACTATTTTTGTTATTTTTAATATGTTTTAAGAAACATTTATATAAAATTAATATTGTGATATTGTATGTTTTCACATTTTGGAGTTGTGAATCTATTTAGTGAAATGTTGTGGGGTTTTATTTTGTGGTTTTATGAAACGTCATTGTGTCATTTTTTTCCCCAAAACGTTTCTGTGTTTTCTGTTTTTTTTTGTGAAATATGTGCACTTCAGGGCCGCCGTACGTCTACCCAGAGACACAGCACAGTAACAGTTCTTGTCATCAAGGCTAGGATCATTTATCACACCTTCATTTCACAGAGCAAACGCACACTCCTCTGGTCGTACTCAACATTTAATGAAGCTGGAATCAGAGCGAGATGTTTAGGGTCACTGCTTTTGTGTCGGTGAAGACCTGCTGTGAAGCGGTGTCAGCGTATTGCTCGATGGGAGGGATGATCGGAGGGGAAACGCAGACTCCGAAGTCTCGGTGCAAAATCTGGATCGCCGGGACGACCTGCATTCCTCGACGATCATCATTTTAGCGGGAAAAAATAAAAATAAACAAACGCACAAATCCTGTAAAGCTTAACAGTCACTCTGTTTCCTCTTCGTCGCAGACGGACATATTCAGGTTGATTTCCTCCAGGTCTGCGGCGTGTGCGACGTGAGGTCTGCAGAGAGGCTTTTTAGAGTTTATTGCATGGAAAATATTTCTGTCTTCAGCACTTTCCTCCTCTTCTGTTCCTCTGCTGAGCTACGTGAGTGTGAACGTGTGAAGTATCCCAGCACAGCGGCGTGCTGTGGGCCAGGAATATGGCTTGTTGTGGATATTATCTGGCTCTCAGGTTCATATACGTGTGTGTTCATGTATGTCTGTATATGCAGAGCTGGGCTAAAGGAAGCCACCAGGGGGCGCACATCAGCAAATTACAAAAATGAGAGGAACGCTTTGCTAATCTTTTCTTTCTTTGTCGTACTGGAATATAAAGGCCGTCCTCTCTGCTGATGTTTCCATACTTTAAGATTTTATCAGATTAAAACGTTGTTTGATCTTCATCTGTAACCATTCTGTCATTTTATTGACGATGAATCAAATACATTTCAAAGATTTACAGATGAATCAATAATAAATCATTTTTCAGTAGGTGATCTACACTGTGCAGTTTATTTGCTGGAAACACCAGGGTAGGGGTGTGTGGGGGGGCCATATTCTGCCCCGGGCCCCAAAAATGGTTTGACAGACTCTGCATACACGTGTCATATATGTGTGTGTGTGTGTGTGTGTGCGTCCTCTCAGCTGCTGTTCTTGTTCATGAGTTTAGCTAACATCTGCTGCAGCTGCGTCCTCGACACATTCAGGACCGAGTGTCTGCTCCGCGGGCTGCCGGGCGTTGGCAGCGTGCCGGCGTGCCGCCGCCGGACTGCAGCGGCAGTGACGTGGGCGGGGCTGCTCTCAGCTGAGCGGCTCCTCTGGATGAAGCCGCCTCCTCTGTGGGGATAGTGCTCCGTCTCCAGCGTGGAGGAGGAGAGGACGTAGGAGGCCAGCCTCCTCAGCTGATTGGGCCGCGGTTGGTGTCTGTCCTCTTCCAACTGCAAGCAGACCAATCAGAGAGAGGGAGGGAGGGGGGGTTAACGAGTGGAGACCGACTCTTTGTAAAAAAAAAAAATGCTTTGATAAATCCTACGACTATGTCCCAACACTTCTTGCCCTCGTCTCCTTCCCCTCCCTGCCCGGACCTTAGACAGGAGAGAGCTGTTGCTCTCACACATCTAAAGCCTTCAGCTGATTGGTCAAAGGTATAGAGGGGCGGAGCTTGGGTAGAAGCTGAGGGAGTGTTGGTGTAAATCTGTCTACATTTACAGGTTCTAGTTAGAAGCTATGAAAAACAGGACAGGTCAGGCTAGCATCCCTCTAGCTGTAAAAATGGTGCTGAGAATATTTTCCCCCACAGAGAAGACACAAAGTCCCCAGCACGAACACTGCACATACTGGATCTCACTAGTCTACAGTCTGAGCCTGGACAGCTGCAGCTTCTGAAGGGAAATATGATGCAAAAAAAAGAAACAGGGGACACAGAAGAGAGATGGAGTCATCAAGCACACGAAACACAGACACACGACGGAGGAAAGAAAGGAGGAGGAATGTCTGAACAGAAGGAGGAACAGAAACTGAGTGAGAGAAGAGAAGTAAAGGACTATTCCTAAACTGTGCTTACCCCGAAACATCACTTTATTTCTTCTTGTGTTGTCCCAATGGCACCCTCGCTCTTTTCTCTCCTCAGGTGAGTCAAACTCGACATACTGTGTACGTTTAAAGCGATAGAATGGGGGGGCAAAGTCATCAGTAGTTATGTGGAGTGGGGGGGAGGGGGACTGGAGAGGAGTAAAAAAAGAGAATGGCAGTCCTCGATGGTTGGCGGCGGAGAGCTCGCTCTGAGTCTAGCAGTGACGACGAAGCTAAAACAGCACTAAAAAAACGGATTTCAGCACGACGAGGCCTTAAAGACGAGAAGGTGTAATGACGTCCAGCCTGTTAACAGCAAGTATGGAGGACCAAACCTGACTTATTAGGACATAGATAAATGAGTGAATGGGTAAATCAAATGGTCACATGAACGTATAACTGAACAAGAAAGAATAACGAAAACAAATTAAGTGAAGAATCAATAAATCACCAATAAATGCTGAAAGTCCTGCTGAAGGAAAATGAAGCGAAAATTAAAATAAATGTTAAATTCAGTTATTCCACATTCACTTTCATGAAACCAGTTGTGCATATTCAGACTCCCCAGAGGTTAAATTCTAATGTTCTGGTGACTTTTCCTCTTAAACTCCCAGAAGACATTTCACAAGAAATACACGAGCACGCACAGAAAAAACAAGATCAATCCTAATCTCATTCCTGCTGACACCATGATCTTTTTACATATTTAGCTTCACCACTGGGAAGACTTTCAGACACAACATGACACTGAGCTGTGTGAGCAGCACTGGGGCTGCCCTGAACCCAACTCAACGCATGTTGTGTCTGAAAAACCCAACAGATAAATAGAAATAGTTTGCTCAGATTGTGGCTGTAATAAACACTGCAGCCTCTAGGGGCCACTGGCAGCCATTAAACAATTAAACATTCATTCATTCATATTCACAGTTTTTTTCCTAATTAGTCTGGTTTGGTCCTCCATAACAAAGTGCTCCAGGATGCTGTTTCATTTGTTTTATAGCGATTTGTTTCTTTGTCAGAATCTGTTATTTTTTAGCCCTAAAATATCTGTTTAAGTTTTGTGTTTAGACCATCTATTTATTCAGAATTTAGCCATAAAAACAGTTAAAATCAGTTTTTATTTCCTTTTATTACCTTCATCTTTAAATTACAAGAGGCCCAGAAGTCCTGAGAGATAATACATATTATCATATTATGTCAATACAAAAAAAACAACTATCTTTTGAGACTTAGGGGCCTCCGTATATTTACCGTATATTTGTATATTTTTATTAAGTGTCTTTTTAGTGATCTGGGAGAAATCTTTTCAACATTCAGCTAATAGACTAACTTATTTTCCTTGTTTGTGTCAGCTGATGAGTGTGTTTAATGATTGTTGAGTGTTTATCTGGATGAATTTGTTTTTGTCAAGTCGTACATTTGTGAGAGTGTGACTGTAGTCTGAGTGAAGGTGTGTATTCATGACCAACAACATCAATTTCTGCTTTTCAGCTGGACGTCAGGGTTCTCACTTTTTGCCCCAGATGGTTGGACCACAGTGAAGATTGACGTAAAGCTCCCGACATCAGACAAACAAATAGACCAAAGTATCTTTTACCATCCCATCCCCCACAGTTCACCGTGGCCGACCGATGGTTCTCTGTAAATGAGGAACCTCTGACAGTCCAGTCTGAACTGATGGATTCACATTAAAACAACTTTTCAGCAAACACAAATCTGAACATTCCACCTTGTAGCTGATCTGAAGACAGCATGGAAGACTCTGTCATGACTTCCGGCACTTTCACCTCCTGCTACATGACACATATGTGCTGATGTATATATTTGTTAGACCCAATGTATCCCAAACTGAGGCCAGTGCTGCAGAACGCTAAACACTTCAAAACCCAAACTGTCCTCCCAACTCACTGTTAAGTTTATCTTTAGACTTATCTTAACCACAACTCATTTAACCTAAACTTAGTCCCATAAAACTGAAAACCCATGAACTCTGCAAGTGAGACCTGAGACCGGTGGAGGCCAGTTTGACGACAGGAGATACAGTATGGAGGTGATTTACAGCGGCTCCGACGAGGACTATGACGTCAGGGACGACAGGACACAGCAGGGGGGGACAGGAGAGA
>JBBPCS010001601.1:0-14801 GCA_037974645.1 Hollardia meadi
GAGTACACACAGAGGTGTACAACCTTCAAACTGTTAGCAGCACAGGACTGAAAAGTGTTGAGACAAGATAAGAAGTGACTTACGTTTAAGCCCCACTGTTTACGCAGTGGGGCTTAAACGTAAAAGATCAAAATATCCCTATTGTATGCAATGCTAACTATGTTAACTAGCTATTTTTGTTGTTGTTGTAGCAGAATAAGAAATAACTGTAAATTTTTAATTTTCTGTTCAAAGTACTGTTAAAAAAAAACAATGTATCCAGCCTGGAACACCTTGAGCTTTCATATATTCCAATTAGACATAAAATACGTTGCACATACAGTTCATGCAGTATAAAAACCACATGAGTATATAATGTGTCTGGATTATTGAGGACTAAAAACCCTGTTTTAAAAGGAACTGTGGGGGTGAATCAAGGATAAAGCAAGCAGTCAATGTCAAGAGACAAGGTGAAATAATAATAATAATAAAAAGAACTTTTTAAAAGAAAGTTCCAGATTAATTAACACTGTTTTGGGCTCAACTAAGCAAGGCTAATGGAAACCATTCACTCTTTCTTGCTCTCCCACTTCATTTCTTCTCTCCTTCTCTCTACACCCTCTTGCCCCCGTACTCCCTCCACTTTCCTCCCTCCTTTCTCTGCCCTTATTTCCTTCACACTCACTCCCATTACTTTCATACATTCACCATCTCATCCGTTTCCTTTCAACCTTTCTTACTTTTTGGCCTCCCTCCCTCTCTCTCTCTTTCTATCTCTCCACTTCCCTCTTTCCCTCTTTTCTCCCATTAGAAACATATTGGGGTGACTTGGACCATGAAATTAAAATATTAGTGAGTGACATCACTGAATATTTCCAATTCTCTGGAATGAAAGAATGAAAAAAAATAAATAGAAATCAGTAGCGCCATTATAAGAAAAGGTCACATAGAGGGCAGATTAACATTTAAAACTTTATATTATCACTGAAAAAAAAGAAAATGTGACAAGACCTTTTGCTATTATTGGAGTGTCTCTGTGATTCTAGAACTCCCACAATTAACGACACTACACATGCAATTATTTTCAGTTTTAAAAATGAGGTTTCTTTATCTTCCTTCCATGAATTTTCAGAAAACAAAATACAATTTCAAATTCATGTTTGAGTCTCATGTATTCACATTTTCCTTCTGGAAGGTTTGACAGATAGAGACTACTTTTTTTTTTTTTTTTTTTAATTTGCGGCATAAAATTAAGCCTGAAAATTCTTTTTATTATTAATGATTTCTTCATTCATCTATTTATTTACCTTTTGATTACATATTTTTGAAGGCTCAACGTGTGTGTAAACTGAGCATGGTAGTCATGTCAACAGGTCATTGTAGTTTGATTTGATTGTTTTTTAATGCATTTTACAGTCGCCCCTTTTATTGTTATTTTTCTGTTTGTATTTTTCTTCATTTTTCGTACAATTTGTTTTTTTTCCTTCCATCTAAATGTTTTTGTCACGTTAAAATGGTGAATTTTTTTCCTCCTCATTTGTGTTTTTCCTCTATTACTATTAAAGCGTAACGTCACCAAAATATCTCTCAGAAACACACACGCAAAACCTCTTTAAACCACTAGACGGAGTCATGCAAACAAGATTTTAAGGTATCTGATAAACTTGCACCCAAACTCTGTGGAGGTAAATGAAAATTATTTTGTGGTGCAATATGCAATACAGCACTATGGCTTTCATACAGACCTCATCCATCAAGTTTAAAGTTGTGGAATTTGAAGGAATTTAAGTTTGCTTAGCGACACTTCAGGTCAATTTGATCACATATACTTTAGTTTGACAGGAGTCACAGATCACATATCAATAGTGCTATGTGCTGTCAACAAGCTACTTTTATATAAAGAGGTTACGGAAGAAGGGCTTTTACTTTTCATGAGTCATGAGATCATGTCTTTTTTAATAATTTACAGGCAAAAATGAATATTAGGGTTTTCAATTGTTTTAAGAGCCTTCATACACATAATGTATGCAAGTTGGCACACTTTCAAGATGGATGTTTTTTGTTTTCTTATCCATCCACAGTAATAATTAATGTGTCTGTCAGCTCCTTTAAATCTACAAGTGACCGCACTCAAGGAAACATTGTAATCTGCTTAAGGTTAAAAACTGTTTTCTTTTCTCCTTTTTCTTTCTTTGTTTGCGTGTGTGTGTGTGTGTTCTTGTCTGGTTGTTATAATTGACCATAAAACAGTTCAGGATTTCCATCCAGTTCATGATCCATTCCTTTCTTGGCTGGACATTCACTCAAGACGAGCTGTCTATTCGACAGACTCCCTCGGGGAAGATGTGGTGAACTGGCCAACACATGGAAACAGTTCCTCTGTCTTTCTTCCATTCTCTATTTCTCTTCATCTGGGGTTGGCAGATATGAGACCGACAAAATACACTCGCTCCTGTCTTTATTTCAGCCTCTTTTCTCTGTTAACTTAGTGAACACAGTAAAAACTGATATTTCCCCAAAACAAATAATAATAACAAACAGCTCATTCTCACGCCCAGCTCCTCTGATATCGACGTTTTGTCATGGCCCTTCGCATTCCATCCAGACGCACAAGGTACTCTTTCACGTCAGGCAAAGACACACAAGGGTTTAATGTACCTGCAGTTTAAGTCGTCCTTTTCAGTTTCAGACAACTTGAATAGATGACAATGCGCAATATACCTTCCAAAAATTTTCCTAAAACCTAACCACGACATTTTTGTCCCTAAAGTTAATCAAACGTCCCCAATGTTTTCGTAATCCTAACCAAGTGGTTCGTGTGCCTAAACTTAACCAAAGAAACGTAGACCATGAGCGCCAGTATACATTGCGCCGGACGCAAGCCTTTGCACGTCAGCCTGTGACGCCAAAGGGTGCGGAGGGAAGGGGAACCACAGGGATTATTCCCTCTGAACAACTGCAAAGCTTTTAATGCTTTTTACACTGACAGCCATCACAAGCTTCATAACATTGACACAGCAGCTGCGAGCAGATCAGAAAGAGGAGAGGACCCAGGAGAGGATAAAATATAAAACTGTGAAAACAAGTTTTTTTTTATTTTTTAAAGGCTTCAAATGATAGCTTGGCACTTTTTACACAAGATAAGGGACTATGTCACCGTTAATGAACTTGTTACCTTGCACTGAATCAATACAGACAAGCTGACTACTGCAGTTAGCTGATAGTATGTCAATGGCCACTGAAAAACAGAGTCAGCAGTGTCTCAATGTACAGGTGTTACAGCTGCAGCCGTTATGAGCAAAGACAAATTCTGAAACAGGATTGTTACTATTTTACAACTTTGAATCTCCAGAAAAATGGCAATAAAGTGCACTGCAGGCTCTGTATTCTGTCGTAAAATCATCTTTATTTACTTGTTTCTGCATTCTCTTCTTTCTATTAACTATTAACGGTGTTCCATCATCATCACCAACCAATTAAGCTCTTGTTAGTGAATCAAAAAACCCCAAAATTGCTCTTTCAGTTGGTCAGTGATGAATGAAAGGCCCCTGCTCTGCTATTTATGTGACAGAAACAAGCCACATGAGACAAGAACTCAATGGAGTTGAAAGTTAAAATTGGCTCCATGCTGTGTTTCAGGGAAAACCAAGAGCTGAGTTTAATTTGTATGGGGGCTGTTTCAATGATTGTATGGTTTCATTTTGGGCAATTTGAACAGCATGGGACTTTACTGTCTTAGTCACCATCTCCTCTCTTTGTCCACACTGAAAACACTAAATTCACTCCTTAGTGAGTGACCAAGGAAACTTATCTAGAGTAATGTAATGTAATTTAATGTATAGATGTTGTGCACCTTTGTTCTTTGTCATAGCTGAACACTCAGCAGGTCAAATGTTGCTTTAAAAAAAAACACAATATAATTTGTCTTTGCAAGATATAAAGTCTAATAATCAGAAAGAATTGCTATTTTGATTTAACTTCATTATTCAGCCTGACATATAGTTCTTGTTAGTTTATCTTAATTTGGCCAAAACAAATCGGTAGTTAGTCTGACAAATCTGATTCATCAACAATTTCAAAGAAATGTCAATTTAAGAGTTGTTATTTATTCAAAGTAAAAGTTATTTCAAATTCATTTTTCCCCCACACAAACAGATTAAACAATTTACAGATTACAGATTAAACAAACAAGATATAATGTGTCCATCAGTGAGCTTTAGTTGCTATAGGCAGATCTTGGTGGACAGAGCAGGGCTAGCTGTTTCCCCCTGGTTCTTGAGTATCTGCTAAGCTAAGCTAAGCTAACTGTGTGCCAGAAATCTTGGCATTAAAACAAGTACTGCAGTTCCCAAAGTGAACTATTACTTTAATTGGACCGGCAACAGTTTATATTGCCGCATCAATATCATCGACACTCCTATGTCCCCATTCTTAATCCTGCCTATAAAGCTCTTCTCACATGTGGAGAAGCCGTCATCAATGAGGACACATCAGACCTGTTGGAATTGCTAAAGAAAAGGGCAAGCAACTCAGAGGTCTGGACAAAGGTTAAGTAAATTTAGCTGCAATACCAAACAAAACATAAAAATTACCAATCCAATTACCTCCGTTTTGCTCTCAGCCTTTATAACTTCAGCCCTCGATGTGTCTGTACCTTCCCCGTCCTCGATGGTATTTCTCTCTCTCTCGCTCACTAACCCTCCTCTCATGCCTTGTCCTTTTAACCCTGATGAACACTGCATGTCGTCACGTCCACATATGAGCAACACTATCTGGCTGCCGTCCAGGTAGCCAATTAGAAATGCCAGATGTGTTGGAGTCTGTCCTTTAGAGACAGAGGTCAATCCGACAACTATTGCCGTGGCAGACCTCATCAGGATACGAGCCAGGCCAATCATCTCCTCTCACCTTCATTAGGGATTCAGTTAATGTCAAACCAGCATCCGATTGCTCTCTAATTCGCCCTGTCACACTCTCACTCTCTCTTTTTAAGCACTTATATACTGTGTACGCTCTTAGTCAGAGGGTTTTATCCCTGATGCACTCTCACACTTTTATGAATGACCGCCGTTTCTCTGCTCCCCTCTATTTAGTTATTCTGTTTATCCCAGCTGATGAATGAGCTCCCGAGATGCAACGCTGACCTGCATCTGCCCTCTATGTCTTGCGATTCCTTGTACTCTCTTCTTACACGTCTTCGCTCTCTCCTTCTTGGGCTCTCGATCAGCAGTATCTAAAATATGTAACGCACGTGCTCTACGGGCACTAATAATGAGGAAGATTAAAAAGTGAGCAACTTCCATTGAATGGAGCGCCTTTTCGTAACTAACGCAGTCCTCTAGAATTGCCATTAAAACACTAGCTTGCAACAGCAAATAAATATTGGAGTAATTGGAATGCTGTCACGATTAACTTTTGAATATAATGACAAAATGTTTTTATTGAACGCATCTGCCAAGTCAAAGGAAAATGTTGACCTCTGCTCTTATTTGCTCATAGCAACTAAAGTAGAAGTTGTTCCATCATTTGGTTTCTGTGCTCTCTCTTCAGGAAAACACTGGCTCACACTTGAGCAACACATGTCACTGAACATGGACAGACTTATTACCAGTGTACGAAATACCAGCTGGCGATTAGAGGGTCCCACCAAGTGCTTCAGTATTATGCTGAAGTCTTACACAGACTCAATATTGGCCAACAATAGGAACACTCTCACAACTTCACAATGCAGTAAGTATGCCCTCGAACAGAATTCACACAGCACACTTATCCCCCTCTTTCTCTAACCTGACACATGCACACACTAACCCAACATGTGCCGCGTCGCTAGACAACTTTTCACCTTATACACGGCAGGTATGTCATATTCATATCTTGCAGTCTTTCCATTTGCCCGCCTGCTTCATTGTTCAACCAGCCGGCAGGTCACAGGTGCTAACAGCCGTTGCATACCCTCCGTCTCCCTGACAAAAGCTCTCAGCCTCAACTTGACCTGGTTCTGGCGGGAGAGGAGTCCATGAAGTGAATTCAAAGTTAAATAGTAATGAACTTTGCCCTCTCTTTTACAGACTTGATTGCACACAGTGTCTTCAACATCAGGTTTTCTAAACTACCACAGCTATTACTGCTTTTACAGCAATTGCAAGAAAAAGATTTTTTCTAATGATTTTTCTAGAGACACTCTGAGAGTTTTCTCTTATGGCTTTTAGACTCAAATGTCAATCAAGGGGCCTCAGACCCTGCGAGACCCACCCTGCTTTGCACCCCTCCTCATTACACTCTTGTTGTCTTCAGGTGTTCTCTTTTACACTTATTGTCACACCCCATCTCTGTGTTCTTCTCGCTGTATTTTCTGCTGCTCGGTGTAGCCCTGGCTTCAACTCCAATCCTCTCCTTAGCTCACAGGATCCCCACTGTGTATTACTCGTCATTAAGCCAGCTATTTTCTGTGCCACACACATTGAAACGCTCTCACAAATGAGAGTCTAAGAAAATAAGAATCCAACGGAAAGTTGATTAGTAGTAGAGTAAACATCTCAAACACTGAGAAAATAACTGGTTGATATTCATACTGGCATCCATTTTCTGTTATTCACAGTGCATTATTAATGGGCGTTTCAATCCAAGGCAGAAATATTACACACTCATTGGCCTAAAACAGAACTCACAATCTTATTACAGGATTATGTTTTTATTGAACACATGAAGAGTCATCATGGGCATTGTAAAATAGCATAATAGCTATGGTTTTGCCTCCAACACCCTCTTGACTTGTGGTAGTTTGAGGTAGCTCTGGAATACAGTAACAATATGGAACATACCAACAAGTTCTCATACATAAACAAAGTAGGTCAGGCCTATTGAGTGCTTTTCAACCAGACATTTGACTGTATGTTGCAGGCCAAGATACAAAACTGAGTTCCATAATCATCCACAAGTTCCAAAAGCAACTACCACAAAAAATTACGACCCCCTCCACTCAAAAAGTGTTTTTTTAAATGTTTATGTCCCCTAAAATGTCTGACCTGGACGATACCGACTTGTATCTGTCCAAAGTTTAGAAAAGTGACACTATACTAAAGCAAAACACATCTAAATTTGCAAATATTACTACTCCTAATGAGCCAGTTCCCAGGCAAAGTTAGTTGGCTATCAAGATGTGAACACACTGTAACATTGTAGCAGATATTATTGTACGTTTCACAACCGCTAACATTGTGTCAGCCACTGCCAGTTACAAGCTACCAAACAGTATAAACAAAAGATGCTAACTACACTTCCCATTCTGATACGTCTGCTAGTCATGATTTTGGTGCACAACAGCGTCCTCATCTGAGTCGGGGTCTGACTGAGGCAGGCAGAATGAGATCTGTAAGGAGTAACACAGAAGAAAAAATAGATATATGCTAATTTATGATTTATTTTATTTTATTTCTGGCATGTAGTTTGTTTCTGACAAGTAGTTTGTGCTTTTTCCACATTTTGTTTTCTTTCTTGCTCTCGTGACATGCCAATAATTACAACCAGGAATCAATAAGAAATGCAATCATTAAGCAAACCAAATTTGGAAATCTAGGCAATACCCAAATCAAGTCTAGTCTAGTTTGTTCATCCACTCTACTTCCTTTCTTTACTGTACTTAAACAGTGCATTTTGGGTATCTTGGTGTTTATTTTCTTATTGATTCACCTCTCTACCTTTTATTTTCTCGAATTTTTATACCTTCCTCAGCTTTGCCTCTTTTCCCTTTTTTGCAGGTTAAAGTTTGGTAAACAATATGTCAGCAGTGCTGATGGCTGAAGGAAGTGCAAGCTTAGCATTAAAAGCTGTAAAGGGATGGCTCCTAGCGTGTATCAGAGAAAGTGAGAGGGAGGAGTGGGAAGGAAAAATAAAGAGAGGGATAAATAAAGATAAATGAAAAACAGAAAGTGAGGAATACGCAAGCATGCAATAAAAAAAGCAAGGAGAAAGTAAAGCAATACAATAAAGACATCAGAAAATGAAAGCCTCCTTTTCCTTCTTTTGGGTCGTGTAGTAAATCACCGGGGAGGATGAAGAAATGAACAGTGAGGAAAAAGAGAGATGGAGACAAATGGGGGTGCTGAGGACTAACAAACTGGCTCAGGATGGAAGAAGAACAACCTGTGTCTATTTCAGCTGTCAGCTCTTCTCTTCCCAATTTGAGCTGACAGTAAGTTTCTACCGGGCCAACAGCGGGGGTCAAAGAAGAAGATACAACACAAAATTCAGCCAAAAAATATCCATCCACACACAAAGAGTGAGACTATAAACTGAGAAGGGGGACTGTTGATTGGGCGAGATATGGAGCTGGGACCCAAGCCAAACTGGAAGATTGCTCCGGCAGTACGTTAATATGAATGAATCATTATCACATTAACTTTGACACATTAATATAATTACCAAAAACAAATGAGACCATGGCTGCTGAGCTTTTAATGGCATCTACACTAGATTTTAAATAGTGGTGTACAGAGACAGATTAAGGAGAGGAAGAATCAAGTTGAAATGAGTTGTGGTACAAAGGGATTTTGTTTGTGGCATGAAACAGAATTTGGCATTGTTCTTCCAGTGCATTGAAGATGTATCGGAGGTCGGGCTGAGGAGTCCAATCTGTGTACCCTCTTCAGTCAAAGTCAAAGAGCAAATTACCACCAGAAAAGCCAGGAAGACAAGTAGCAATGCCCTGTTTGCATGTGGGCTTCTGGGAAAAAAGACAAAAGCTCATCACAGAAACATATTGTTTCGCGGCACTGACTCTGCGGTCTGTCTTGTGTTTTAGGATCCCTCATCACACTCATCATAATGATCAAAATCAATCTTAATAGTCCAGTCCAAAGTGTTAATGTGTTCTGAAACAAGAGGTATAAGGACCCTCATCTGTGAGGTCAGTGACACACTTTTTTCTGTATGACATTTCTACAACTTCTTATTGTTTCTCTAGCTAACACATTTGAGTCATGGATCCCCCTTCTTAAGATTTTTCTTTGATTATTCCTCTCGTTAGCAGATGTATTCTCTTTATTTACACTTTCCAAATGATGCTTTATAAGTACAAGCATTCAACACCTAAAAACACCCACACACATTCACCTATGCAGTGTGTATTCCTTTAAAACAGTGGATGCATTACTCTGACAATTAAAGCATTTCCAAGGCATTGGACTATTGTGTTCAAACGGAAGTGTTGAAACGACTTGTAAATTGCACCGTTGAACTACAGTGTAGTAATGTCACCCAAGTTCCCAAATCTAAGCAGTTAACTTGGCAGTACATTCTTGTTATTACCAAGAGGAAAAATGGTCCAAACAGTGAGATTAAAGTTGTAATAATACTTGTCCTTTTTATGCAAAGTACTGATGTAATGCAAAACCAAACTCCATCTGCTCACTGGCGGTAGCTGGGAAAATATGTCCGACAAATGCAGTATTTGCCTTTTTGGAAGTATTCTTTGTACATTTGGTTCAACAAAAGAAATTCAGAAATATTCTAATTCTGAAATAAAACTCATTATGGCGACAAGTTTGTGTAGATAAAGAACTGCACTTTATCGTTTATCTCTGTGTGTATATATATATATATACACACACATATTGTGTGCTTCATATTGTGTATTGTTTTGTACTGTGTGAAGTCATTGTGTAGAACGGAGATGCCATTACCGAGGAAATAGCTCCCATAAGACCCTTTTTAATCAACTGGCCCAATCATTGTCATGGAAATAATTATAAAGGAGAGAGCCAACGTGTATGTGTGTGTGTGTGTATGTGTGTGTGTGTGCGTGTGTGTGTAGGTGCGTGAGAGAGAGGAAGAGATAAAGGCAACAAAATAAAGATGAGAGATGGAAAGAGGAAAAAAAAGGCAGATAATTTTCAGCAGACACCATTGAGTCAATATGATGTATGGATGCAGACAACAGCCCACACAATACACGTACACACACACACATACGCATGCACACACACAATTCATGTGTGCACAAATAATGCTATTTGTGTGGAAGAGTACAGTTACGTTATACTGTATGTGTGTAATTATGTACATGCATTCAAGTGTGCATCTGTATGTCCATGCACATTTTTTTCTCTCTGCATGCATGTGAATGTTGGTATGTGTATGTGTGAGTCTCTGTGCGAGCGACTGTAATGTGCTCCAGCAAGCACTGTGGCCATTTTCACTGAGGAATGACGTCAATGTTGAACTCAAAACTGGGCCACAACACAACTGTGTGTGTGTTTGTGTGTGCAATATGTGCATGTTTGTGTGTTTGATACAGTGTGTGTGTGTGTGTGTGTGTGTGTGTGTGTATTATGAAGGTTAGAAGGCTAAAGGTACAGTACATCTGCTTCAGTGTGAACTTGAGTTAACAGAAGCGCACAATGGTGGGCGTTATCGAAAAGTCGATTTGAGTTTGTTAACAATGTGTCAATCTTAAATAATACTTACCTCATAATTTGTCATATTTTGAAACACTAAACCATTGATTTATTCATCTGTCCTGCACGTACTACTTAAACTACCAGATTACATCACTAAAGTTACTTTTTCAACTACTACATCAAAGAGAGCATATTGGTTATATGTTCGTGTGTGAGCTTTTGTGTGTGTCTGGGTGTGGGCCAGGGTGTTCACAGCAATAAAGACATCAACCTTCTACTGTAGCAGACAGACTTTGCGTCAGGAAAATGACGCCCTGAGGCTAAAACAGTCCCAGTCACCTTCAGCCATGCAACCTGGCATTTTTTTCCTCTACTGTAGGTGCACACACACAAACACATACACACATACAACACTCTACCCTTTTTGCACAATACTGTGCCTGTTGATCACTCCTAAATGTTAACACCTCTTTCAGCAGCTGAATGGCTGTTTTATCTCAGGATTTCTTGAGGTGTGATGTAACACCAGTTACCGCTGGCCCTCATGTGTGTCCTCAGGCTTTTGCAGATTTCTTTTTAATTATTCTCTTGTCAGAGATGCCAGAAGGTGGAGCTCTAAATGACATGATGAGAACTAAATGAGATCTAAATGATGAGAAGTGAAGGTGTAATACTCCACCTTAAAAAAAGGTTATTGTTAATCTATGTCACATTGCTAGCTGCTTTGAGTGCTTAACTCAATTGTTGGAGGACACACCTTGAAGTTGAAATTTCAGCCACCAACTAAAACAAGCTGCAATCGATCTCTGTTATGGTGATCACTCACTCACCCCACTCTCATCCCTATTTCGTCACAGATCGGCGATTTGTCACAGCCCCTGGCGCCTCATCCAGATGCACAAGGTACCCTTTGGTGTCAGGCAGAGACACACAAGGGTTTAATGTGCAATGTAAAGCCTTACGCGTCGTATCAGATGAGCTGAACAGACGATGTATCGCAATGTGGTTCACAAAGCAAGAACGTGCCAAGAGGGATGGAGGTCGGGGGTTGAGTGGTGGGTCACACACATGACCTTTACCCAGGCGACCGGAGTTCGCATTCTGTTTGAAACCAAACATCACCGGTCTTTTCCTAAACCTCACCACATATTTTTTGTGCGTAAACTCAACCAAAATGACATTGACCTTGTGCGTCAGGATAAGACACGAGGGGCCCATGACAAAACAGCGGTATGTGACAACCTGGGATTTGAACGTGTAAATGGTACACTGGTACGTCTTACACTTGTCTCACCAGTGTAAGACAAGTGAGACAATGGGTCTCACCTGTCTTATCCAAGGAAATGCCACTTTGACGCCTTGACAATACCTACAACCATCACTGGCTTACTGCATTTTGATTCCACGCCAGTGGGTATACTCCCTCTACAGTATTTCTAATATCACTGCCTTTACATTTAGTGTCTGTGCATCAAAACTCAATACCAGCAGCCTGAGGATTAAAATGGTGTCATAATATTGACACATTTGGTTTGGTTTATGATGAAATGTTGTAAATGTTTATATATCTGCCCTCAGGCCTTGTGCTACTTATACAACAGTAGGGAGAGCCCTCCACGGATCTCTCTCCGCCTCTCTGTGTGTGTCAGCCCTTTCAAAGGACTGCATGCCAGAGCAACTGTAGAAATGTGCTCAGCTCCCAAAATGACTTCCTGATGCCCGCTCTCAAGAATTCAATGAGTGCATTCCATTCAGAAAGTCCCACAAGGTCTGTTGAAATTAAAGTTAATACTTTTCATCTCCATACTGTATATCACTTTACCTCTTGCAACCTCAATCATGCTCGTAGGCCCCGCCTCTTCAAAAAAGATTTTCGATTAGCACGGAGAAAATTTACTCTATCAGCAATGAATGTGAAAACAGCCTTATAGTGTCCGACTCTGCATGTACATTCATTCTACACAGTGGAGGTCAAACATTCAACTGGAGGAACAAGAATAAAAACACCATTTTACTGGAGAGGGGCTTTGAACCCCTTATTTTTGTGAAATTCCTTCTTTATAGCTCTTTCTGTCACTGCTCTTCTCAGTCATACTGTTTCTTTTCCATCAAACTTCACATTGAGGCCTTGAAGATGAGATATGACCTTTAGACATGGCTTCTACCAAACACAGGATACAGGGGGAAAAGGAATCGGAATCAAATCAAATCGGAATCAACACTTCACTGACCCCTAAAAAAATCATCTTTTTGCCCGTTGTTAAACTATCCACACCAACCTGCTCCCTCTGCACTAGCTTAAATAATTTTTTCCACCTTGTTAGAGCAGCTTTATTCAGCCCGAGACAGGGAGGAGAGGGAAAAGCAAGGCAGGAACTGGAAATGTTAAAGCACATAAGCCACATATATAAAATCATCATTTGCCAACAACCAGTGTGAAGAATTCACAGTACATTACTAATAATTTGATGCATTTGAGGTGAACTAAACTTTACACACCGGCACAAACAACCTGCATTTTCCATTTCTTCCCTTTTTGTTCTCTCCCTTCCTGTACCTTTCATTGTCTCCCATCTTTCAAGTCTGTAAATCCTGAATATGCCGGCAAACATGTAGAATGCTGTCTTTGTGATAACCTGGGGGCACATTTCTCTAAACAATATCCCAGAGTTTGGGTTTCCTATACAGTGTATTATCAATACCCTGCAAAAAAAGGCATGTGTCTGCGAAATAGTTTTTTGAGGGATTGAGGAAGAAGTAAGTTGAGTTTTACATTTGTGCCTGCTATGAGATGGTGCGCCTCCATGACTCACAATTTCAGTCAGCTCAAAAAATTTTTGCTTCAGTCGGATGTGAGAAGCAGCATAACTATCTGTGGGCTGCAGGAAGTGAATTCAAGCATTCATATAGTTCCCAATTATTTACTGTGTGCTAAAATACTTTGTAATTAAGTTGACAATGGAATGTTTTACACTTTCATACAGGAAGACATGAACAGTTGAAAAATAATGTTACTCACATTATGATGTGACTTTGATGTTGTTATAGCTGTTATTGGAGGCATCACCCACCATAAACATACAGGTATATATATTTTTTCATTTTCTATCAGCTTTCATTGGCTCACATTTAGCTTGATTTTACCTTTAAACTCTCATTGAGATTAAAACTATATTTTTCCAGCTGCACCCCGTCCTCATCCCAGGTCATCACGTACCAATGTTTTGTCATGCGCCCTTCGAGTCTTATTCAGATGCCTAAGGTACCCTTTGGTGTTGCCAGCCGAGGCGCTAAGCCTTCCCATCTTATCCTGACGCACAAGGTATACGTTACTTTGGTTAAGTTTAGGCACAAAAACCATATGGTTAGGTTTAGGAAATGACTGGTGATGCTTGGTTTCAAACAGGACGTGAACTCCAGTTTCCTGGGTGGAAGTTGTATGCGTGACCCTCCACTCAAACCCGACTTCCAACCCTTTTGACATTTTCTCGCTTTGGAAAGTAAGTCGTGCTACGTCATCTGTTCAAGTTGTCTGAAACTGACGTGGACGGATTTACATCGCAGCTACATTAAACCCTTGTGCATCTTTGCCGGACGCCATTTTTTCATTTCGCCATTATTTTCTTTTAATATGTTCATATTTTAGTTCACAATGTAGCTAATCACATGTAAACATAGCAACAATTTTCACATGTGACATTTATGTATGGGTTGTCTGTAACACTGTTGTAACACAGTGCCTTTATACACATCGTGTGCATTTTTAACGCCAAATACAGCAACTCATCAGCTTGAATGTATGCTTCATCTAACCAGTGTGAATGCACTTCGGACTTGTTTTTGGAGTTAGCATTGTCTACAACAACATTCGTCTGGCATGGATACAGTCATTGAATGTTTAAATATTTACAGCTATAATGTCAGAAACACCAATTTTTCTGCAGGGCTTTGATAATATGTAAGTCAATTAAAAACCTATCCACTGTCAGCAGCTTGCTCATATTTTGCAGGAGGCGAGACAGCTGAGCGTTGAGAGCGACTGCTCTGTCAACAAAAGGTCACCAGCTGCATTAACGGTCATGTGTACTGCCTCTGATTAAAAGGGCAAGAATTGCTACGAGGTGCAATGTCAGCCAAATTTGAACATTATTGAATTATGTAAATTAAAATTACCTTTCACAGCAGGGGCAGTGGAAGGGAAAATGTAGTCTATTAAAGCTTGTTTAAGGTGGTGATATGATAAAGTGGCACACAACGTACTTTAAGTCAGGGAAACACAAACATTGGTAGCATGTAATCACTAATGTCTGAGAACTTTACATATTGCATATTGTGTTTTTACATGTGGAGAGAAAACACACACACACACACACACACACACACACACACACACACACACACACACACACACACACACACACACAC
>JBBPCS010001602.1:0-14800 GCA_037974645.1 Hollardia meadi
TTTTTCTGATCAGTTTGGTTTTAATTAGTTATTTGATGCTATAAAAAATGGAGTGAAACGTCATGATTGACAGCTGAACCCTGCTTGCGAGTCAAGCGGGTATATGGGGTGGGGGGTATCCGGGATATTTTTTGGTTTCATTTTTGTACAGTGGGAGGAAGTGGAGACGCGTCGTTTGATTTATGTCAATGTATGGGATGATGTGGCATTTCACCAGGTGGTTTACAGCCCAACCAAGGATGTTGTCACCTTTCCTTCCCCCTTACTCTCCATTTCTCAGCCCTACAGAGGAATTCTTGTCCTCTTGGAGTTGGAAAGTTTATGACCACCAGCCACATGATCTTGGATGCAATGAATGCTGGATGTCTGGACGTGTCTGTAAAAGGTTGTCAGGGTCAGGTATCAAAAAGATTCATTCACAGGTGTATTGCAAGAGAAGACAACAGGGTGTGACGTCAGTGAGAACTGCAGAAGACAGGGTTGACTAACACTGTTTTTATGTCTGTAATTGTCCTATACACGTATGTATAGTGAATATAATACTTTTGTATTGCATTACTGGAAGTACGTATTGCAGATTAATTTCTGTGACATACCGTTAAATAGCAGAATCCATGCAATAAAGAAGTGACCTTTGTTGTAATGAAAGCTTGGTGATAATTAAAAAAATATATAAAAATGCTTCAAAGACAATAGCGATACATAATGCTGGTCCTGAGGTGTGTATGCAGTGTTTGTGTTGCATGAATGTATTTTGGATGTCAGATTAACTCTTGTGCTGAGCTGCACGTCGGTAAAGACAACTGAAAAAGTGAACTCGGTGTAGAGACATGGGTGTTACCATTGTAAAAAAAACAAACAAGTGGAAAAAAAGAGTTCAAAAGGGGAAAGGCTTCCCATTATGGGCACTTATGCTACAATATTAGTACATCTAATAATAGCAAGGCTTTAATTGCAAGCAGAAAGCGTCTGTACGTAATGGCACTAATTGCTTGTTTTGGCGTGGTTTTAGAAAGGGCTCTCCAGAACACTCCTACCTTTCCCTTGCAGACAATAAGTGCTGATCCTGTACAACAGAGAGGACATGAGAGGGGAGCCTGAACAAAGCTCTAATTGTTAGGCTTTATCTGTGGTTGGTGTGTTGCTCCCAACATGAACTGGAACAAACTTTACACTATCTAATGACACCAATCAGTCTCAGGTCCAACAAGACACAGCAGGCTAACGCAGACAGATTTGAAGCATTTAAAGCCAGAGCTATTAGGAACCAGAGCATTTATGTCAGAGATTTATTTATAGTATGTTGTTTGTTTTGTGTTTGTTTTTTTATTCAACTTGCATTTAATCTTATTTAATGCCACTTTAAGTGAACCTATGCATTGCTTTGTTCACATGGCAGTTCTGTGGGGCCAATCCAAATTCAAATTACTATATAAAAGAGTAAACTAATGACCAAAGCAGGGTTTGGAGGTACAGCTCTCTGGGTCTGTAGTAACACTAATAATTCGCAGTTCAACATAAGATTTATGTGAACTTACATTCGCTATGTATGACGGCAACTACCACTGATTATTTTCATTATTGATTAATCTGTTAATTTCTGTCTAATCCACAAATTGTTTAGTTTATAAAATAACAGAAAAATGCTCATCAAGTTCTTAAAGCCCACAGTGATGTCTTCAAATTTCTCCTTTTATCTAATCTACATTGCAATAGCCAAATATAATTATATGTGTATATATCTATTATAATGATATACTGTAGAACAGTCAAAAGCACCAAATCCTTAAAGAAAGTTGTCATTTTTGCTTCACAAATGACTTGAGGATTAAGCTAATTTGAAAATGGTTTCCGCTTAATTTTCTGTTTATTGACTTGATCAATTAATTCATACATTTTTTGGTTAAACACCTAATTTATTAACCTGTTCTGAAAGCATGGCAAATCAGAAAAAGCAATTGTTTTACATGCTTGATTAATAACTTAAGCATCAATACTTCTGATTCATTGTTTATTTTCTAATCATCTTCTAATCAGTTAATCTAAAATGCCATTTTACAGAGCAAAAATATGTATGAGAAACAGTTCTTTACCACTGTTTCAGCTGCAACTAGTTCCTGAATAGATGTTTTGTTGTTTCACACAGTTTTTCGAGTAATAGATATCTTATTACCAACGCAGTGATCTCTCTTATTCTGTCTCATTGTCTGAAACAAGGTCAAGTGGAAATGTCTCATCATATTGCCAAGTTTTTTATTGTATTAGGAAAAATTAGTCATGAAGAGTGAATGTGAGATTAAGTTGCCTGATGATAAAATGTTGCAGATAAAAAACATACCAAAGTTTAAAATTCAAATAAATAAAAAATTAAATACCAAAGTTTAAAATGAAAAAAGCCTATAATTTTCAGGAAATTCCGATGATCTTGAAAAAACTGAATCTAATTTATTTTTCTGTCATTTGCAGTTGGTTCAAGCTGGTGGACAAGACTGGAAAACAGGACAAGCCGCGAGGGGAGGTGCTGCTAGATATCCAATTTATGAGAAACAACATGTCAGCTAGCATGTTTGACCTTTCTATGCAGGACAAACCGCGCTCCCGCATCTCCAAGCTGAAGGACAAAGTCCGTGGGAAGAAAAAGGACGGCTTCTCTGACTCGGCTTCAGCTATTGTTCCCTCTGTTAGCCAGGTCCTCACGGACAGTGAGGCAGAGGCTGATTCACAATCGCTCAATCAGTCTCCAGGCGTGAAAAAGAAATCTAAGCTCAAAACACTCTTTGCTCCAAAATCTAACTTGCAGCGCAACATCTCACAGTCCATGTCTACACTGGGGACTCTTCCCGAGAAGAATTCATCTCTCAGTGGCAGCCGCTCGTCTGGCCTCAATGTAGACTCTCCTGAAGGTAACTTAATCTTTCTCTACTCAGAGTGTACTCTATGTTGACAGTTCTGTCTTTCCTCTGCTGCACAGTGCAATGTAAATAAGGATGCTTTGCATGTCAACAATGACATCATGCCTCACTCTCTCTCCTCCCACAGTTAAAAAGAAATTCAAACTCCTGGGACACAAGCGAACAGGCAGCTCTGACAGCAAGGTGTCTCAGGGTCCTTTCTCCCTACTGGGTCGCTCCAAGCAGAACAATACTGACCTGAACAACCTGTGCATCAACGGCAGCCATGTGTACACAGAGGAGGCAGAGTCCAAGAGTGGCTCTACTGTCAGTCTGAACAGCTCAGGCCAGGGATCTGTGGAGGACGTGCACAAACACACCTCTGATGCAGATACCTTTAAAACCGTTCCCTCCCTACAGATAGGGTCAGATAGGGCAATACTGGAGCAACGGCGCCATCAAGAGGAGGAAGAGAGAAAGCAGGCAGAAGAAAGGCGCATAGCCGAGGCCAAGAGGCTGGAGGAAGAGGAGAAATACAGGGTAGAGGCCAAGAGGCTGCAGGAGGAAGAGGAGCGCAGATACCAAGAGGAACAGGAGAGGAAGAAACGCTTCCTCGAGGATGAAGCAAGGAGGAAGAAACTGAAGGAAGAGGAAGAAGAGAGGAGAAGGCAAGAGGAAGAACGCAGGATGCTAGAAGCGGCAGAAAACCAGAGGCTTGAGGAGGAGCGTCGCAGAGCAGAGGAGCAGAAACGACAGGAGGAGGCCTCCATGAGCGACAGGCTGACGTCTCTGTTCGGAATGATCAGAAAGAAAGAGGAGAAAAAGGAGGAGGTACCCACACAAGCTCCTCGCAGTGACTCGCGAGACCACAATCAACCCATCTCCCACCACTCCACCAACCCGTTTGAGGACATCCCCCTCAACTCAGATCCTCCAGTTACCTCAAATGATCATCAGAAATACAGCCACAACCCACAAATCCCCTCTGCCATGGTCTTCCTCAACCGCACTGCTAAAGTGTCTGCAGTCAAACCCAGGTAGGCCTTCTTCTCATTTGGTTGCATAGTATACTCTCAACAAGTTCCTCTGCACTAATGTTATGTAATGATACTACTTTTACGTCAGTGTGATGACACTGGTGCTAATGGTTGCTTGCAGGCGCACTATTCTTAGACTTGCTTGACTGAAATTTGAATACTGCCTCCAATAGGCTAACAAGTGAAACTGTATTTGCATTTTAGTGAACCAAAAAAAGTTCTAATACAGTACTAATAAAAAAAAACTAACTCGAAAAAGTCCTTTTTTATCCATGCACAAGTACATGTAAGAGGTTGTGTTACTGAAGAGAACCAAAACACTTGTTTCTGATTATTAAGTTTTGTCCTACGCCATGTCCGTCAACACTGAAACCTGGGAATTTCACAACTTTCCATGCTGTTTCTTTTCACAACGACTCAACCTTGTGACTGTCTTGAATTACCAAAACTTTGAATTCCACCCAACAGTTGATGGACCTGTTTGACCAGTTTGGTCTCTGTACAGATGAGCTGGGAGTGGCTTGTGCTTGTGAGGATGTTGTGGAACAGGTAGTGGACTGAACAGAGCTCATAAGGAGTGACTGAGCCACAGTTTTTCCTTCTTTGTGGATGTCTTGGGTGACTGTGTTTTATTTTCAAGATGTTTTTATAGTTGTTTGTTGACTGGATTTGACTGGATTTTTCATATTTGAATCATTATGGTAAGGGGCTTGTGCTTGCTATTGTCATTTATGTTCCAGTGGTTTGTGTTTGTAAGAATGTTTGCTAGATGGCAGATAGTAGCAGTAGGCATTTAAAGTTGCTTGTATTATTTAGTTGTGATATTTTGTTACATTTTGATGAAATATTGGAACCTAAAATATAAGTGGGATAATCAGATACATTCAGTCACATTTTAGTGTTTTCATAATGGACAGTCAAAATTTCTCACTGTGACTGAGTCACAGCTAAAAATAGAAACAGTGAATGCACAGCATGTGAATCTTCACAGTTCTGTCTGTAGGTTGGCCATCGATGTTGAATGGTGGAGCATTTTATCAACTACTAATTTTGTGACTTGTCTAGTTTATGTTGAACTGTTTAAAAGCTAAATTATGTGAGGTTTTTGATGCGATTGTTGATGTGAGATGCTAGTTAAATCGGTGATGGGTTGTACATTGGTGGAAATGACTCCGGGTAATGTGGTGGTCACACTGACCTGTAGGCCTTTGTTTTCACTCCTTGGCAGATTGGCCCAATCTCTGGAGTCTGAACCCACTGACTGCCAAACCCCCAGTCAGCTGTGTCCCTCCCCAGCCACCTCCGAGTCCACTCTCTCTAGTGTCCCATCTGAGTCCCCTGATACTTTCTCCAGCCTCCACTCATCCCTGGCTCCACCAAACATAAGTCCAAGTCCATCTGGTTCACCTCGTGAAAGCATAGAGAATTTGTCCTCTGTGGGATCTTCAGCCACCATGGCGGATAAGAAGAGGAGAGCCCCACTGCCACCCTTGGATCCAGTACATGAGACCCAAAATGGAGGAATTCATGTTCCTGTCAGAGAAATCAATAACCCTGCGTATGTAGAGGTAGATGGCTCGCAGCAAGGCAAAAAAATGTCTCTACCACTTCCTGATTATGAAACCCTATTTCCTCAGAAGAGACATGGAGTGCAAGGGCAGACTCGATGGGACCACATAATCGCTGAGGTCAATCAGAGGCACAGGGACGTTCCACCTGACTTTCTAGGTCAAGAAATGAGTGTGGATGGCCCAGAGGAGCATGGACCCAGTATAAGGTCTTCACTCCCACAGGAGAATCCTCCTTTGAGGCATTATCAAACACAACCTCAGGTGACCAAGCCTGTGTCATCAAAAAAAGTAGCACCCCCAGCTCCTCCAAAATCAGCTGCACCTCCAGACCCTCGACCTGTAGCAGATTCCAGTCAAAGACAGAGCCAGAATATTGCCCGCCAGTCTCTCATGCAGCCTAATCCATCTGCAGTCCCAGGGCCTGTGAACACTGACGCTTCAAGCAGAGAAAGTCTCTCAGTGAGGTCGAGAGATGAAGCAAGGAAGGTGTTAAAACCATCACATGCACCCAGACCGGCTACCCAAATGGACTGGGCTACTTCAACACCAGATGATCAAAGAAACGTGCAAGTCACTGTGAACAAAGACGCACCCAGAGCCAAACCCAGACAGAAGGCTAGTGGCAGCGAGCCAGTACAGCAAGAAGATTCTGCTGTGACACCAATAGTCTCACTGAATAGTAACATCCAAACATTATCTAGTTCAAGTATGAGCAGCATGGACAAAAAAGACACACAGGAGAACTTTGCAGAGTTTGACCCATTCCCTAGCACTAATCTTCTTCCCAAAGATCCATGGACACAGGTGAAGCAGAACCAAGAAGTAGATGACCTTTTCACAGGCAGTGTACAAAAAGTGCAGACACTTGAAGATCGGGGATTGACAGCAGATGATCTCAGTAACATTTTTAGTCAAGAGAAACCAGCAGATCCATTTGCTGTTTTTAATGGCAGTGATTTAAACAGAGAGGGTGAGTGCATGAAAGATTCAGAGCAAGCCAGTCCTGCTTTCCAAAGGAGACAATACGAGATTCTCCCGTCCACGACTTTCAAGCCTCAACAAGTACCCGCATATAAAGAAGAAACAACAACAACAGCTAATCAAGGCCTCTCCGCTAGAACTGTCAAGAATGAATCCGTAACACAGAAGCTTCAAGCTGATGTGAAAACACCAGGCCATTTGAATGGAAGAGCGGATCCATTCGGAGCTGAACCTTTTACTGTAACCTCTGCCACGAGCTCCTCGAAGCCCCTCCAGATAGTTATGGAGGAACCAGAAGCTCAGGCAGAAAGTTTGTCTGGTGGAAAGATGCCTTTGAGGGCATGGGTCTCACCCTCTGAAATGCAGCCTGTCAGTGCTCAGAATAACAGTGGAGGTGGGCTATCCTTTACCCCACGCAGGTGAGATTGAACAGGCTGTTTATCTAGACTTTGCGCATAGCATCTAACTGCTGTTGTTGTATGTGGAGGCAGATAAGGTGTTGGGATTTACCTTGGGCGTGACTATTTTGGAAGCTTGTGATTTCTTGGCAGCTTTCCTTCTTTTGAGTTTAACTTTGAATGTTGCAGTTGGACCAGAGTGGAATGATTTGGAACATTTGCAAAACACTAGATTGAATTGTTTAATCTTTATGGAAGCCCAATTCCTCCAAAGTGATAGAAAGAAAAAAAAGAGATCTGGTTAATTTTAAAAAATAATGACATAGCATTTTAAAATAATGCTAATTATTTTATTTTGTACTGAAGTTATTTTGAGAGTCATTGTTTTGAGAAAGTTTACTTACAGGGTCTTTTTTGTCATATTAGTGGAAATAGGCTTTCATAAATCTTTCAGCTGTGTAAATATTAATATATTTTTTAAATCATATTCATATATTTCATCGTATTTTTTCTGTGAACCTTCTGTGTGTATTCCTTGCAATAATATTTTTTTAGGGCTTTATAGTAATGTATGCAGTTTTTCTACAGGCCTCATCCTGTGAAGCCCATGAGTACAATTGAGAGCCAGCATCCCATCAGTACGCCTGCTGTGAAAGAAATAAAGGTCCGTGAGAGCACACCAAGGAAGATTCAGGTACTGTCATGGTGACAACAAACACGAATAGATTTGTTGACCTACCCCCTCACAGCAAGTTAATTCGATTTTCCTGAAGGAGAATTCTGGGTCACATTGCATGAAATCTGTTTTCACCCTTCAATATAATGCATGTTTTCAAGTCAAACTTTCTTGATTTAATATTCAGACATTTTCCTGCAAATTAAATATTAGCCTCATAAGAAAAATCCTTCCTGTCTGACATCTTGTGACAGTCAAAAATGTAAAAAATTGAGCTTGGCAGTTAATTTAAATTTTTTATTTTTTTCACAAAAAATACTCATCAGAAGGTCCATTTGTATTGTTTTCCAACTCAGCAGATGAAGTTATACTGTATTCGCTTCTCCTCACTCCCCTCAGGTGGCACACCCTGTGGAAAGTGGACCTTACACTCAGCTAACACAGGAAGAGTTGATCACACTGGTGGTGAAGCAGCAAACCGACCTGTCCAGGAAGGACTCTAAAATCGTTGAGCTGGAGGAGTACATCGACAACCTGCTGGTCCGCGTCATAGAAGAGAAACCCTCTATCCTGCAATCTCTTGACTCTCTCAAGCCAGTGTGAAGTGATGACTGCTGGAGGAAGAGAGTCCCACTTCAGGACACAGTTATGTTTGTATTGTGTGTTTGTACTGGTGTCACTGTGTACTGAGAGACATGTTCACTATGAAGGTCTTGGAGCATATGCACTTTTTAGTCTCTGACTCAAATTTGTTTGAGAATGCTGGAAAATTTCCTCTGAAGTAAAAACATTTAGTGATTACTTAATAACAAGCAAAAATCTTTATATAGGCAAATGAATGTATTTGTTTTGACACTAAGGTACTGGAATTTTCTTTGAAAAATTTTGTTACATTAAAATATATTCAACATGTTGATATATATATACCATACTTTATAAATCTTGGGTTGAGCTTTATTTAATATACTAATAATGTAGAAAAAAACTATTGTTTTTTAAAAACTATTATCTGGCTTTTTTTACTCTTTACATTGGGCTTTATTTAATTTATTGCTATGTGAGGAGTGAACATATACATAATCTTACACAACTATTATAAAATAATGCACCACCTTGAGGTAATAAAAATATATCTATATATGCAATAAATTGTTTAATTCAGTGCATTTCTGCATGTCAGCTATGAATTATTATATTATGCGCTGAGTCAAGATTAAGATTTAACTTGTGTAGGATGACTTTTCCCTCCACTACTAAGGTCTTATTTTTTATTTTCCTTGTTGATCATTATGGCTATCTTGTATTTTCTTACGGTTAACATTCCTCCCGTTTTACTCACCACATTCAAAGTCAGCTGGTCGTCCAGTCCTTCAGAAGATACTGTGCCTATTTTTCCTTCAAAGAGTTCTTATTTAGAAATCGTGCAATAAATAAAACAAGCAGCTACTATGTAGTGTGTATAGTTTGGATTACACGGTAGTTAAAGCTGTTTTCGTCTAATAATAATTCAGTCTGCACACAGTTTGAAATAGTATGCCAACAAGAAAACACAATCAAACTGTGTTGGTGTTGTATTTATACAATGAAAACCAAGAGATAATCAAAGAAATAAATAATCAGAGGAGCAGTAATCTCGGCATCAGTAATAAAAAACCAGCCTTGTCTTTGTATTTGAACTACACTAATGAATGAAGCCTGCTTATATGCCTTTATATGACGATGTTACCTTGTGTCTTGGCAGAAAGGATAGCAATATTAGTCTTCAGAATGTACAGACCTGTGCCTTCAACACCTTTTTCATGACTTTTCTGTCTGATGCTGGATGGACAGTCGTTGGCTACCTCTCTTCTTTCTCTGGAGGGAGAGCGTCAACAATGTGCAGCCTACTGCATTGAGTGTTTGTCTGACTACAGTCGATGTAAAACTTCTGTAAGAAGTGATGATGAGCAAAAATGTGGTTTTATTTCAAATAAAGAAACTGTTTCACCGGATTGTTTTTAATCTGCAATTACTTACACTTATTTTATATTTAGAAATATAAGCATAAGTTGTCATTGTATGTGCTAAATAAAGTGAAGTACATGCATCTATAATTATGCATGCTTGATCATAATGTTTTATTGTTGGTGGTCAGTTAAGTGTGATGCATTTTCATGCATTAAAAAGAATCTATGCCGTATCATAAGTGATTATGATACGGCATATTATAGCATACTATAGCATATTATGAGTCCTTACCGTTTGCGTATGCAGACATGACAGGGCTCCAGACTAACTTTTCCACTGGTAGCACATGATTTGGTCGCACCCTTTTCTGTGTGTTGAATTTTATGATCATTTTACTCTTCTCTGTTGTTCGATTATTCTCCTCTGACCATAGGCGCCCAGTGCTCGAGCACCCACAGGGAAGGCCGATCAAAAAATAAATGAATAGGCCTACATACATAAATTAGAGATGTGCGAGTCATGAGTCAATCGTTCGATTCGAACGACTCTTTTTACTGACTCGGGAATCACAAGTCATTATCGCCATTAACTCGTTCACTGATTCGCCCCCGCTTGCCACCAGCTAGTGCGAACTGAGGACACAATTGTGCAACTCTTAACCACTTTGGAGCGTTTTTCAATTCAGTACTCAAGTACTGAATTGTACTGTACTGAAAAGTACTCAACTTCAGCTCTCCCAGCCTGGGGTTCGCCTTCTGGCCTGACCTGAGTCACTCACTCACTCAGTATTACTCGCTCTCCCAGCCCGGAGCCTAAGTGAGTGATAGAGTGAGTGAGTATGAGTGATGACTTGATACTCAGCTGTAAACTCGGGTTAGGCTGCTCTGAAACAGCCTGACCAAGCCCGCAGAACAGCGCCGCCGGCTTTGAAGGCAATTTGACATAGTGGCCAAAACGTGTAATTACAACATCCCGGTCCAGCAGGCAGGGGCCCACAATCATGGGAAAAGAAGCGGCTGTAAAACGGTAGGATATGCTTTTTTGGGCGTCACCACCCTCGCAAAATTACTTGTTTCACTATCAGAATTTGATTCATTCGGTCCAATAACATTTCAAAAGTCAAGAAGAGCCGCAGGATTAAACATCTTATCCCATTTAAGTTAGCCGAGCACTAAACCGGAAATTAGCCGGCTAGTGTCGCTCGACCGTCTCGTGCGCACGCTCCATGGGCGCTGGGGCCGGCGGCTGTGTTGACGGGTTCTGGGTGACTGACTAGTGACTCAAGTGACTTGAAAACCCACTCTTTTTGGTGAGTGACACACACAAACTCGATTCAGTAAAAGGAGTCGAACCTATCTCAAACATAAATAAATATTGTAACAGGATAGGCAGAATCAGAGGCTATCATCAGCTCACAGTAAGTCATGAATTAATTGATGCGCAAACAATTAACTTTAATCAGCAAGAAAATACAGCTGTGGTCAAGAATTTCAACAGCCACTTATGGTGACAAACTACAAACAAACTAAAAACAGCTTCAAATTCAAATGGCAATTACCAACATAAACCACCATGTGCTGAACAGACATTACAAACACTAACAAAAAGTAATACTTACAATTTGGAACATAAACAGCAAACTTAATACACTAATCAGTCCAGCACAAAGCATGATGGGACATGAGGGGCGTCGCTACAATATATAAATACTGCATCTTTGAACATGAATCTGTTTATTCTACTTTAACTATTATTGGTGTACATCTTAACTGTGAATCGCATTATCCATTATCCCCTCGTACCGCAACCACGGGTACTGCATTCGCCATTGTTGTTGAAAAAAGTACTTCTTCTTTGGCTCTGTCTCTCTCTCTCCCTGTCAGCACCTGTATTCTCACTGCAGCCAACATCCGATGTGTCTGAGTCTAGACTTCTCGTTGGCTCTCTCTCTCTCTCTCTACCTGCCAGCTCCTCTCTCTCCTGATTTTGACTTTTAAAATAATCCGTTATAGACCGCTTCATCTTTGGCACTCAGTAAAAACTATTGTTTGTTTTAGATTGTTTCGCGGGTTTCACCGTCAGTGCATGTGCAGTGATGATGAAAGTTCAGGCAGGGAGAGAGAGACCGGCTGAGCCAGCGAAGAAGAAAAAGTGCTACTTTCAAACACAATGACTAACAAATTTTCACTCGCACATCATCAAAAAATAGTCGCATATGCGACCATTTTGGTTGCATATGCATCAGCCCTGCATGACGATGTGCTACAGTGTCTGTGTTTGCAGTTTGGGGACAGTCAAATAAATGAAGAAAATGACACACCAATTTTTTATTCAAGTGTGCAACACATAGACACCCTGTGTTGTCAAAAAAACTATTAAAAACACTTAAATGAGCCACAAAGTTACATTGCGCGGCATGATCGGCATGTGATAAAACAGCTGGAACTGTAGTTTTTCCTCAATCAAGCCCATACACCATCCTACTGCCATAAATACTTGCTAGTGAACCAAACTGAAGTCCCCAACAAATTCACCATTTACTGCTGCTTGAGTAACGTTCGCTGATATTCCCCAGCTCTTTTAGGAAATAATCAAGTCTTTTTTTTAAATAAAGAAAAATATATATTTGTTTAACTCCTTAATTAGGAATGAATGAACTTGGTGCTGAGAGGCACAGGGAGTCAGGAAGTAGAGACAGATTAATACACTGTTGGTTTAGATCTGCTTATAAGTTCTGTTGATACTAACTAATAATACTAACTAATAAATAAAGATTTTCCTTATCCTCCCTATCCTTGAGGTCAATTAAGTCAATATTTTAATCTGGCAAAAAGAAGATTGTATTTCATGTTTTTTCATTTCAATTGAGTCAGCATTTGTAGGGGTTGAAGACAACAAGTTTGAAAATGGAAAAAAATGAGAGAGAATTGAGTCTACCAGAACTCGCTACCTGCTTCTCATCTCTGCTTGAGGCTAACAGCTCGAGGCTACATTAGCTGCTACTAGCATATCTCACCCACATTTCTGGCTGAACTGTTGGCGGTCAAGTTGCATTGTGGGTAACGTAGGTGCCAGGGTTTAACAAAGAAGAAGAATGTACAGAAAGACAATATTTCTGGTCCTACAGCATTGTTTATGTTGCTAAATTGGTTCTCTTTTAAATGAATTGGTCAACATTAGGGCAACAATTTTGATACTGGGCTACTCAATTATGGCATGCATATTGTGGCTTCGCTGAGTGAAAGCTGGATCACCTACAGACTTACAGACAGGACCGGGCTCAGACGACAGGAGTTTTAATATCCCAACAGATTTTGAAATCGGGTTGCGTCACACACATAAGGAGAAACTTCACAGATTTTCCTCTCTATAATCTCAAATGCTCATGCTTACACTACAAGACTTGGAAATAATGGTGCATCACACAATACAGGATATTTATTAAGATTATCGAGCCAGAGGGAGCGACGTACCGCCTAACAATCTCTCACGTGATCTCATGGGGAAGCAGATGTAAACATAATGGAGACTGACGTGGTGCAACAAGTTGCTGTAGTAATGCTTTATATTGAGGAAAAAAGCAGATGGGTAAATGAGCCTGGATGAGAAAATGGTCAGGGGATGTGGTCAACATGGGTTGTTTATTCTTCAGTGGGAACTGGAGGTGAGATTCAGATTCTGTCTACAGTAGTTAGCATGCTAACATTAGACTCACGGGCTAGAATGTTTACCATATCAGCTGATGTCTCTCTCATTGGCTAGTGTGGTTCAGCTCGGCCTGTACTGACATATTCATCCTGATTTTAAATCCTAAATATCAAACATGTTTGATATTAATCAGGGTGGTAGTTTGCAAGCAGTTCAAGAAGTTTAAGACTGGATCTGTAAGCCTCTTACATTACCAGATGATCTGGGCCAAGCCTCGGTACAGCCCAAGGTCCCAGGGCAGATTCCTTCTCCAATTGTCAGGAGATGCGAATCAGGGTTAAATCGCCCCGAAACACCTGTAGTCTGAGCCCGGCTTTTGGAGTCATACCTATCTACACCTATCTAATTAGTATTAGATAGCCTAAAACACAGGAGCTTCACAAAACCACACTGGCTGTGGCACAGTTGTTGGCTGAGATGCCGATGCGACGGCGGCATGTGAACATTTTCCGGAGCTCAGCACGGAAGCGGTCATGCAGCCAGGCGTAGAGGAAAGGGTTACAGCAGGATGAGCTCATTGCACACAGGTGACAGAGCAGCTGAATGAGCAGAAAGTAGCGCTTATCAATCAGGTTAATGTCAATGTCACGCAGCACGTTGAACACACTGATGGGCATCCAGCAGATGCCAAAGGCTGCTACCACCAGGCTCACCAGCCGGAAGGTCTTGCGTTTGCGCATGCGCTGAGCCTCTACCTGGCTCTTGGTGTGGTGGCCAGGTACGACACAGTTCCGCAGTTTGACAGAGATGCACAGGTACGAGATGGAGAGTGCTGACAGAGGCAGGACGTACGTGATGAAGAGAGTGCTGTATGCATAAGCCAGCCGCTCCCTCTCCTGGCCCATCCAGAACTCCTCACAGATGGTGAAGCCCTCATTCTTAAACTCCACATGGTAGGTGTGGGCCACAGCTGGAGCCACCAGACCGCAGGACAGCAGCCAGATCCCAGACAGAAGGTAGGTGCACGCCAAGACTGTGATGCGCTTTTTCAGAGGATGAACTGTGGCATAATATCTATGAAGAAGCAGAGGATAGCCTCAGTTAATTTGACCAGAATTAGATTAGATTTAATCCATCTGCATTGTTGAAGAAAATTATGGAAACATGCCAAATATGAGTTAATTGCAGGAGTAAAGAAAAACAGCATTCACAAGTCATTGCTTGCCAATAGTAATCAACATGCAAATGATAGTACAGCTGGTAAGCACCACAGATAATGCAGGCTCCACCTGTAGGTGGATCAGTGACTTCCTGTCTGACAGGAAGCAGCACGTGAAGCTGGGGATACATGTTTCTGACTCCAGGACCATCAGCACCGGATCCCCCCAAAGCTGTGTTCTTTCTCCTCTGCTCTTCTCCCTGCACACCAACAGCTGCACCTCCAGTCATCAGACCGTCAAGCTCCTGAAGTTTGCGGAGGACACCACCCTCATTGGACTCATCTCTGGTGAGGATGAGTCTGCCTACGGGTGGGAAATTGACCATCTGGTGACCTGGTGCAGGCAGAACAATCTGGAGCTAAACGCTCTGAAAACAGTGGAGATGATTGTGGACTACAGGAAGAGCCCAGCCCCACCCGCCCCCATCACCC
>JBBPCS010001603.1:0-14799 GCA_037974645.1 Hollardia meadi
CACACACACACACACACACACACGCACTCTCTCTCTAAGTAATCTATCAAAGCGAACCTGGGTGACATTTGCATCAGAGTGCTGTCAAAGCAGGTTTCCTTCATGTCTTCTTAAACGACCACGAGAAGAGCAATGCAATCTAATGATTCGGATGACTGGGCTGATCAAACTTGAGCAACACCCTTGAAACCAGTTAACATTGCACCGTGTGCAGCAATCTGTGTTTTTTTTCCACCCCCTTTGGAGATATGGTTTACAGGGACGGAGAGATTTCACACAAGCTTTGTTTGCCTTAGTTGTTTCAGAATTTCTCATGCACAGTAACACTGCCCAAAGCCCGGAAAGATGTACCCTTCCCAAAGGTTGTGTTGCATGTTGCACTGTGAGAAAACAGCCTCAAGCTTGGAAAAGCAAGCTGCTTAAATAAATCACCTTTCTTTAAAACTGTTTTCCACCTATCTGTCAAGGTACATTCTCCTGTTCCGTTCAACAACATGCAAGCCAAAACAACGATTCTATTATTTATTAACTGCTGTTCTAATTTTGGAGATTGCATTGGTGTACAATATTTCTTTTATGCTACCAGAGGCCAAGGCAAAAATCACTTTAAAACATTTAAAAATTCCCCAAGGAAGGCTTTGAATGCTTATAAAGGAAAAAATAATTTAGGTTTTGGTTTGTTTCTTTAAAAAATGTAACTTAAAAAAAAAAAAAAATATTAAATGTACATATAAAATGGCGAGGTGGAATGAGATATAAACAAACAAATACATACAAAGACATACAACTAATGTTTCTTGCTACATATTTTTCATTCTTTGGTGATGTCGCCACCTGCCTGTGATTTCCGCAGTGAAAAAGTGGACCAGCCTGGAGATCACTATGAGCCATATCAGCAAGTGACACATCACACAGCACAGCTCTGTTGAGAACTGTTGTATATTTTTTCCCGCACCAGTACAAAAATAAAGTATTGGCGCTTAAATAAAAAAAAAAAAATCTATTTATTGATCAGCCATGCGCTGCAGTTACAGCTGCTTGCAGTGTGATTTGTCAAAGGGAGGAGGATGGAGAAGGAAAAATGAGAGAGAAAACATGAGTGATTGGGAAGAGCTAGTGTGTTATTATAGATGATCACAACAAAATAGGTACACAGAAAGATACCAGTCAGATTAGATGAGTCGGCTGTCCAAGCTACTCCGGTAATAGGTTGAGTCTGTCTGTTAGATCCAAGCATGTCGTCATGAGTTAAACATTTATAATTCTACTTTTCTCTTATTAATTTATTTCCTAGCGGGTGATATCTTAGATAGATAAATGTTTTCACCAAGACTTTGAAGGAAGATAATATAGATATAATTAGATAATAAAGAAAGACAAAGTTGGGGTTGACCTTTCGCAACTGGAATAAAATCTTCACAGTGGCAACAGCTGGTTCATTGAAACACTTGTGACAGTGACTTATGTGCTTTGAAGGAGGATCTGTAATTGAGAACGCCAGTGTTTGCCCAATCAATTATCTTTCTGTGCTATTCCTTTTGAATAAACTAGATGTTTACGTTAACTGGCAATGAAAGCCATATTAACATTCTTGTGATCCTTGAATGTCCATGAAAGAGAATGCAAGAAAAAAAAATAGGCTGAGAAGATCAAGGGGATTTTGTCACCAACCAAATTCTATTATCTGTTTTCATTATAGACGTGTGTGTTCTGCCATAACAAGAATGCCAATCAGAACCGTGGAGCCTGCATCCAGTGCTCATTAGACAAATGTGCCACCTCCTTCCACGTCACGTGCGCCCAAATCGCCGGAGTCATCATGACGCCAGCTGATTGGCCCTATGTGGTGTCAGTCACCTGCCACAAGCATAAAAGGGTCCCTTCAAAGGTAAGTGCTACTCAAGAGAAATGTTCAGCTGATTTCATCATTCAGTATTTCAGGTATGGCAGGAGGCTTGGTCAAACTTCTTAAAACATTTTTAAAAAGTGAGAATTTTATTCTTTTTTTCTCTCTCTCTCTCTCTGAGTCTGGTTTAATGAGTAGGTGTTATCTTGTTTTAAATGGTGGTTTCCTGTATAAAGTGATTGTTTTTCAAATGGTTGCAACTTGGCTGTTGATTGTGTGTTCACATTGTTTTTTTGTTATGTTATGAAAAGACAACATGAACTGTTGAGATTTTTGTTGGAGCCGCAGAAGAATAAAAATTGATGAAAGGGGTTAATGGGCAGAAGAGTCACTGGTTTGACTTCACACACCATTTTTGAACTTCTTGAGTAAGACAGATGACAAGCATCTGGCTGTAGAAACCCTTTAGAACACAATTACTCAGGAACCACAGAGAGGTACCCTACATGAGTACATGATTTGAATGTATTTTAGACATAAATATATGTTGTTCATCTAAATTCCTGTTAACACCATCCATGATGTGTTCATGCAAGCTTGAACCCCTCTTCTTGACTTTTGATCTTATCTAGACTGACTTCCAATTAATTCAAAGTTAAATTATCAGAACTTTTCTTGAGACGACTATCTGTGTGACTGCTGATTTTATTATGAGCTAGAAGAACATACACAAACTGCAGTGAAGTTTGATCCTGTTTGATCCTGCCTTGACTTCAGATTCTCTGCCCTGGTTTTTCTCCCTCCAGCCTAAAAAAGCACCCAAAGGGCCCGAGAGTATGACCCTGGGCCAGAAGGTGATTGGTCGCAACAGAGATGGCTGGTACTACCACTGTACTATCATTGCCGTGGCAACACAGACGTTCTACGAGGTCAACTTTGATGACGGCTCATACTGTGACAACCTGCACCCAGAAAACATATTAGTGAGTGTTTTTACAGCCTATTTCGGCACCTGTGTACAATTTATTGAGATAACTTTAGCAAGTTTAATCCCCCTTTTTGAAGCCACATGCTTTGTTCCTGGGGCATCAAATAAAATATGACTAAGTGTAACTTCAAATAACCTTTAATGACTCACTGCTGTATTGTTAGCAACTTGCATAACTTTTATATAGAAGGATAATGGATTAAGTTCACTTATGAAGAAGACCTTGAACTAAAAAAAAAATATGCAAGGTCTATATCAAGTAATCTACTGTTGTAAAATAACAACACTTATGTAATTAGGGAACTTTAAATGAATCTTCTGTTCCCAACTAGAACACTTCAAAGCAATTTGAATTGTAAGTCTTAAGTCAAACCTTATTACAATCCTTGCAAAAAAATCTTTTAACTCAAAGTTTATTTATTGTGTATACTGAGTCTGTAAACTGCCTCAGGTGAATTTCTTGTAATATTCCTTGTAAATCAGGAGTTTATTTGCGTTTTAGAAGATGCTGATCTCTTAATTGCCTTTCATTCATCTCTCTATCTCCTCTACTTTATATATTCCTCTCCAACTTCTTTCTGTTTGTCTACATCCTGTTTCTATTCCTTTCCCCCTCCTCCTTCAGAGTCATGACTGCCTGCGGACTGGTCTTCCTGATGTTGGGGAATTGATTGTGGTCAGCATGCCTGATGGTCAGATCCTCAACGCTTCCTTTGTCAGAGAGCACACCCACAAGTTCTACCAGGTGAGGAAGGAACAACACAACTATTAGATATACGCCTCACTCATTTACAGTCAAAACTGCTAAAATATCTGATTAAATCTCCAAGGTTACCAAGTCTTTAGCTTTCTGAATCTCTGAACAGACTGATGGTTTTTCCATTCTTTTTTAAAATTTCTTTTACGGACATTTATTCAGTTTAGATTTGTGAATCGTACATTTGATTTGCAAATGTATAAACCTGTATAAAGCTCTCTAAATAAAAACAAACTAAAAAAAAAAGCATGTACAGTCTCTAAGGTAAAAAATAATCATACTGGCGAGTACTCTGTGAGTAACAGCATTATTTACATAAATATTATCTGATGCTCTTCTGCTGAGTGACTTGAAAGGGATTGAATCTGTGAACTTTTGGTAACGGTGCTGTGTCTAATTGCTTCGCCACCCTCTGGTTGGGTTCCCCGATCTGCTATTTGTTAGCATGTGAAAAGCTTGGCTGCCCTTGTAGATTATGGTGGAGCATTTTGATACAGTGTGGCAATACAGCATAAAGTGGAGAGATTTAACATCTCTGGTGCATGTTGGGGATAATGCAGAATTGAAGCTGATTCTCTGGAACTGGTGTTGGGGGAGGCCATCTTGAAAGTCACTTACATACATAGACACAGTAATGTATTTAAGGTTAAGGTTAAGAGAAATAGTTGCCATGAGCTTGGTTTTGTGAGAAAATTTTTAAGTGTTTTTCTAGCACATAGACACAGAACAGGGATCGTGTTTATGGAGAATACATCATGCCCTAAATATCAGTTGCTGAACAAGCTATTGGAACCCTGTCTTTAAATTGGTTTTCCCTTCATGTCCCTGTGCATCCTGCCGGCTGCAGGAGACTAGACTGCCAGACTAGGAGTGCTGTTACAATGAACAAACCTGTCAGGGCCACAACTCTGACCATCACCCTTTTTATAAATGTGAAACTCTTTGCTGATGCTCCCATTCTGTCCATGAGCAGCTTTGGGGTAGAGTGCCATGGTCAAGGGCATTTTGACAGAAGACATGGTTGTTGATGGGACCATATATAATGGCTGAGATCCCATCTTTGACTTTCTGGGTACAAGTTGGTGTTTTTGCTCAATAAGCTACCCTGCTACTCTTTACTACCCATGGATTTTTCTTTTGTTGCTATGCTAAAGATATATTACCTGCTGAGTTAATTTATATTATGTCTGACAAACCAATTGTTACCTTATTAATCAAAAATGTGATTGTATCTGCCCAGGTTGAGTTTCAGGACCAGAGTCAGCTGATGCTAAAAGCCTCAGAGATCCATCAGCTGGATCAGGAACTGCCCAAGAGGGTCCGAGCCAGACTGGTGAGTACATTATTGAAATTCGCACACACTATACAATAGGGCACTTAGTCTTGTTGTAATAATAAATAAGACAGAGACGGGGCTAACACAGTAGATTTTAGAAGTGGTTTTGATAAGAATGGGCAACCCAACAACAAGATGATTTTTCAATAAAACACTAAAGTTGTTGCAGATAAAAACAACTATTTGTTCAAGTAAACAGCCAACACTTTGCAGCCCACACAGGATAAAGGCCGGCGTGTGGCCCAAAAATGGCGGGGTTGTTAGTTTTAATGAATATCTTTTATATGGGAAGAAAAAGTGTTGATATACTCCTGATATGCCAGAGAAGCTTTCTATGAATATTTCTATCAAGAAGGCTGTGTTGATTTTTAAAATCCTAATCAATTTTGAAGACACTCTGCACACAACAGATTTCACAGATAATATTCGTAGATTTTCCTACACTGGATGATTAACTAAAACAAGGCCGTCAGTTAGGCTATTTATTAGCTATATATTACATTTTCATTTTAAACACACAACTTATGCTACGCTCACCCAACACCCATGTTTGCTTTCTGATTGGGTCCTATCAGCCACTGCGCATCCTTCCTTGATTCGTCACGCCCCTAACACGTTTTACTTTTCCAGAAGAAAACAGTCATCAGCCTTGACTACTGTGGTTATTTCAACACGGATAACACATTACATGAGTTATTAATATTGTTGTCTAAGCTAGCAGCTGTGCAGTTACATTCTGCATTTTATAATGATACTACTTCCATCATGCACACGAGGCAAGCTGTTATTCAAGCAACTTCCGTGTCCAGTGGAGTGATCAGTCCTACATTGAGCGCCCTACTCTGGCGGCGGGCCAGGAAGAACCAGTGCTTAGTGAGATACTTTAATCGAAGGAGTTGTGGTTCCTGAGGAATGCCAAAAAACTTTTGAATGTCCAGATCGGCCAGGAACAACCTCAGGGAAAGACTAACTTGAGAGAATTTCCAAAAGTACAATAAACTAAACTAACAAGGATGCTGATGGAGGTAGCATGCACGTTATATTACTTAAATGAAGTAGTAAAAATCTGGAAAACAATGAATGTATGCAAATGGTTATGTGATATGTGTTTTCAGGCATGTTAATATGGACGGAGATGACCTCTGAAACGGTGCTAAAACGCTTGTCTGGACAGAGGTCATCTTTGTTTAAAAACATGTTGGTGTGGTCGTTGCCTTTAACTGCAACTGCTGCAGAATTCTGGCTGCAATGGTGGCTTCTAACAAAAGAATGCCCAACTGAAACCAAGTGCTGGTGGAACGCTATGGCTGTGTCATCAATTATTCAGTACTTTCTATATAACGGACACTTGAATGTGCAGTAAATTGAGATTTGTGACACATGTCACCATCATCTTGTGTCATCACTAGTAGCTGTGGAATAACAGAACCATAAAGTTACATTTTCACACTCCAAATTTAGACACTGAATAGCAGTGTAGTGCAAAGTATAGTACGTGGGAAGTTATGTCAGACACAGACTGATGACACATGAGGATTATCAGTAGTTTCTGACTCTGTACCTCTGTTTTCAGGCCATACCTGTCCCAAACCAGGAGGTTTCCTCAGCTGATGAAGCCCAAGCAGCCAAACGCCGCCGCCTGCCCTTAGGTTCAACCCCACTTGCTGTAACCCCCATGGAGACGACCAATAACCCCGCCTGCCCCTTGACTACAGCCCCAGTAACAGCACCAGCAGCAGAACAACACAGTATTAGTACGCCGCCGACCTCACAACCTCTGTCCCAGCCCACCACGACCCCACAAGAAGCCCCCATCCAGACAAGTGGGATTCAGATGGACGCCGAGACCCCAATGGACATAGGTGTCACCCTCACCGACACTCCATTGGAGTCAACCACAGCCTCGGACCCTGTGCTGACTCCACAGTCGACCCCTTTTCAGTCGATGTTGAACTCTGACCCCCTGCTCTCCACCCCGTCCCCTCCCCCTCCACCCCAGCACATGTCCGACGGCTACATGCCAAGCAGTGGCTATGTTTCCTACATGGAGACCCTCCTCAATTCACATTTCCCTCAGGACGATGACCCCGGACCCCTGTATTAAAAACCGACTCCACTATATTATTAGGTAGCCAGTGGAGGCTGAGCCCATAGGATGTAAGCTAATGGAGGTGGATTCTACTGAGTGCTGTATTAATGGACAAAAGCGTTTTCTCCACCGGCTCTGAGAGCTCAGGGCAGGAGCAGGAAAAGACACGGACACGCAAGCACTCTTTTAATGCATGTTACTTTTCTATTTTTTATTTAATGTATTTGCAGTGGTGCTTTAGCCTGCTCTAAAGCAGTAGCTAAAGAAAGCAAGTTTTTTTTTTTTTTTTAAACTTTTTTCAGGCCTTTTTTCATTTTCCTGTTTTTGGTCAGCTGCTGTGTTTTTCTCCTCCATCTTAATATGAATATGTGTCTGGGTGGTATCAACTCCATACCTCGTTGCATTAATTCAATAAGGGCACACACCTGTTTTGTTTGTACAGGAAGCTAATTACTAGGACTGTATCTTTCAACAATGAGGCTCCGGTGGACTTTACTTCTTTTTAAATAACCAGCAACAAAATGTCTATTTTTCAATCCAGCCATTCGTGGCTTTGAAACAGGTGAAAGTAAAGTATCACATTGTCCATCTACAGGATATTTTCAGTAAGGTGTTTTATTGTCAGATTGCAAGAGGTAAATGGGAGAATGGGGTTAAAAAAAATGTATTGTTGGAGAAACTCAGTATTTAAATGTCTTAGTCAGATATTGAAAGAATTAATGTGAATGTTGAATGCAAACACTAGTAGATTTGTCTGCAGGATGCATTGAATTTTTGTGAAGATATGTCACAGTTAACAGGTAAGACCTTTCATGTATTGATGTCATTCAAATGGTCATTTGGTGGCTCTACTTTTTACACCTAAAACTATATCAGGGTTCCTACATGTGAGAAAAGAAATAGTCTTCACAGAACAGCCCAGAAAACTGCCTCAAAATATTCCTAATAATGCACACTCATAATTCGCACTTAACTATCTGTTAGTTATATTGTCATATTTTCTCCTGTTAACAGTTTGTCCATAATACTGAGTGATATCTTTACTGTCACATTTCTCCAATTAGTATAAAACTATAAAGTCAACTTAAAGGATCAAAGCCTGGAATTTTTCTGATATTTGAAAAAAAAGTATGAAATTAAACATAAAATATGTAGGAACCCTAAAATCTGGAAATATTTGTACCATTCTTGGTTTCAATTGTATGTATAAATCAATATTGTGTATTAATAATGTCTGTGTTTTCTATTCATGTATCCTTTATATGTTCATTTTCTGAAATGGAATTCCCAAACTTGGCCAATCCAAAATATAAATAACTTATTTTTGACAGATTGTCACAGGCATTTTACTCAGTTTGTACGGGTCAACACAGTTTTCTTTTCCTGGACTATGGTCATTAGTTATTAAACTACTGATGAACTGAGTTTCCTAACTCTGTCACGTTGTATACTGCAGGCCTAGTGTATTGTGAATGAAATTTGTAAATGGTGCACATATCCTTTTTCCTGTCATCACAACTGAGATGTTGGTACACAGCTGTGTTCCTGTATGCAGATGATATCTACAGAGGAAATCTTACTTCATAGGGATTAAAGTGATTTGCTAGTTGCCGGCTCTTCCGTGTTTTGTGTGTTCAATATCCCAGAGATTAAAAAAGTAGTTTCTGGGTCAAAATCATTGGATTAGCCATGAAAAGTCAATGAAAAATTCTCCTCAAGATCTACTAGCCCTTTCAGATTATTGGATGGCATATCAAGAGATGGGCCCTGTGGATAAAAACTTTCACTTTATATGAACATTTATTGTGTAATTAAGATCAATTCAATTTTCTGGAAACTCAGTTCTCAGCTATTGATAAACTAACCAGAGAGAACTGTCTGGTTTTGGCCTATCCAGTGGATTAAATGCCTGACAAATCAAAGTGCTTTATCACATTGATGTAAGACCCTGCAAATCAAATTATGAAACAGTGCTGTTCATTCATTTGCAACATTGCCCACAAAGGCCCAATTCTTACCTACCTTTGGATTGATCCAGGTTTGCCATCTTCCCCTGGTTTCAGTCTTTATTCTAAGGTATATGCCTCCTGGCTGTAGAGTCATATTTACCCAACAGATGTGAGAATGGTGACAATCTTACAAACCAAACACCAGGTGTGTCAGCACACCTGCATGAATAACAAGCAGGACCATCAAAGTAAAAAAAAAAAGTCAACAGTTGGTATGTGACCCATCATAAATAATACACTCCCCATGTTCACATATGAACTTGGTGTGTGGAGTCAAGAAATAAAATTTCATGGTTTGCTCTGTTCGCTCTGAGCAAACCTGAAGAAGCCATGGGCGAAACGCATCATTAGCTTCTATTAAAATCACAGTAAAGTCATTTCAGTGTGCAGTGAATAAAGTTCCATGTTAACAAGGCTTACTTTTCCAGATTTGCACAAGCCTCTTGTATGTTAAAATAATATTGTTGTCTCCGTAAACAATATTATTAAACTCCACACAAAATTTTGGAATCCAGTTGGGAGAAATTAGTCTTAATTTAGATATGGAACTTAGCAGAGCTGATTTGGGGAAAAAACAGAAATCCTTAAAACTTACATTTTTTTAAAATCTATTTTGGAAACGTGGCAGAGCAGAGTGTGCTGCTGTTTAATCCCACAGACTCTCCTTTCACTTTTGCTCAGCAGTTGGGTGGCTTCTTGAATATTGAGGAGCAACAGGAGAGGCCCCTGTCCTCAGGAGCGTGGCTTCTCTGTGCATGATGAGGATCAGCATGAAGCACGCTGTCCATGCCAGGAGAGCGTTGACAGAGCCAGAAGCCTATGCGTTCTGTCGCTAGTTCCGGCACTCAGCATGACCCCCTCCTCTCCAAGTCAAGGGACCCGACTTTGAACCTCAACATGGAACAAACTGCTGTCTATCCACGTCACAGTGCCCAGCTATAGACAGCATTTGGACCTGGAGGGAGCTTAAAAAAAAAAGGCTGGCTTGGTTAATCCTCCACCTATGGAGCCATCCTTGGCAGCTTATCTGGCCGCGTACCACAACCATGGTGTTGGCGGCCCTACTCTTCCGTCGGAGCACTGCGGGTTCTCCGCTTCTCAGCTGGGCTCAGGTAGGCACCGTGAGCTCCGTCACCATGCTTCAGACATATCAAGCCATGTGTCTGGTAGAGCTTAGCTTGCCATTTGGCTTGGAGCAAGGGACCGCCACCGGGCCTCCAAAAGGATTTAGCACCTAGGAAGAAGAAACCACCCCGCCACTCCATTTCCTCTCCATAATAAACACAATTGGAATGGTCGAGGCAGCAGTGGTAATGAGGGAGGAAATAAACACAACAAGAGAGCAATACGAGTGGTTCCCATTTCAGAGGTTGGTACAGCCATTATTTCATTGTTCAGAAGAAAGGGGGGGACCTATCCTAGACCAGCAAGTGTTAAACAATACCTAGTAGTTTAGAAAGCTGATACTCAGAGAGCTACGGTTGGCCCGGGGGACTGGTTTGCAACAATCAATCTCAAAGCCCCCTTTTGTAGCGATACACCCTGACCACAGATAGTTTCTAAGGTGTGCTTTAAAAGGTAGAGCTTGTGAATACCTGGTTCAGTCATTTCGCCATTTCTGTCACTCGCCCCACGCACCTATACCAGGTCGAGGCAGTGTTAGCCCCCCGGGTGGGGGCTTTGTGCAACAGTGAGGGAGGACACCAGCACAACGCAAGTTTTACATCAACCACCTGGAGTTGCTAGCAGCGTTATTAGCTCTAAGCATTTCCATCCTGTTCCTGTTACTGCACACGAGTGTTTGGTTTTACCGTTTGGATGTGACAGCCCCTTCAGTGGCTCACTCTGTCCTATCTGCTGGGCCTATGATGCACTAGTGTGTTGGAGGTTTGACTCCGGTTCAGCTGCTGCTCTGTGGCGCATGAATGCATGTCATATACTATCTGTTGTATTCTGTTCCCTGAAGGAGAGGAACGATGACGGATGTACTGTATATATGTGCAGATAGGGCCACACACACACCACAGGTCGTCTGCCTTCAGTCAGGCCTTGCAAGGGTGTGACATCCCATACTGTGTGTTGTACCTCGTTTCTCTCCTTCAGGGATCATAAGTTACAGTCATAACATTTAGTTTTTTCCTATTTATTCAATTAGTAATGTGAAATTTAATTATGGCCACCAGGGTTGCTGCGGGTCTGTGGTGTGTAATCGTTTTTTTAAAGACACGATTCTCCGCTGCCTCCTCAGATGAAGAGATTCTCAGTGTATTTTCAATAATTTGGCAGTACAAATTGCAGCACTGCTGTTTATTCCTCACTGCAGTGTCTCATTGGCAGGAATTCTGGATTTGCACATTAAGCACACAGCAGGGACACAAGTTATTTTTAGATAGTCTGGATGATGGTTCCTGCTAATTATACCACCTGAAACTCCCTCCAAATAAATTCCACATTTTTGGAAATGTACAGTATTTTTGGAAACTGAATACATTTCTCTGTGAGGGAACTATACTTATATTTTCATGTAAATGTGGATGAAAGTTAAGTAAGTTTACCCATCAATTCTTTGAGCATTTAATCTCCATAGGAAACTTGCTGTCTTGTTGTTTTGTATTATGCCTCTGCTTTTGGGCTGTCTGTCTATCAATCCATTCTCCAACGCAATATCTTACGAACACCTTGTGATATTTGGCACAAACGTCCACTTGGACTCAAGGATGAACTGATTGGATTTTGGTGGTCAGAGGCCAAGGTTACTGTGACCTCACAAAACACACTCTTGGACAACCATTCATACGTCAATTATGACCAAATTTCACAAAAATGTCAAATAGGATAAAACGATAAAATGATGACATTTTATATCCAAAAAGGTCAATGGCCAACTTCACTGTGACATCATAATGTTCTTCAAAAACACTTTTCTGGCCATTATTCAACACCATAACTCTACATGAACAGAAGGGGAGATTGTGACTGTATATCACATCTATATCTAAAGCATTGTCTGTCATGGCTACAACTTTGTGTTCTGTCAAAATCAGCTTAATTGACCAAGCATGTGAACAGATACAAGAAATCTGACTGTTTTTTGTTTCTCTCAATGAGCTTACATACTAATACAGCAGAAGAAGAACAACAGAGCTTATCAAAGTCAAGTTAAATCAATGTTATTTATACAATATATCCCTATATCACAAATAAAAAAATTGCCTCAAGGTGCTTCACAATCTGTACAGCAAACAACATCCTCTATCCTTAGACCCTCAACTCAGGTGAGGAACAACTCCCATTCATGAGCAGAATAGAAGAAACCTATAGGAAGAAAAACAGAGGAATACCTTTCCCAGGATGGACAGATGTGCAACATTTGTATGCAGCAGTCCACCACAAGCTCATTGGTTTTAATGATAATGAGCTTCAGGTGATTGTTGTTGCACCACGTGACAAAGATCTCTATAAGTCCTTTGTAAAAAAGTTTTTTTTTGTGAAAACAGCAAGTTTCTCACTGGAAATTTCTTCAAAGCCTTCATCGCATACAGTATGCATCAAGAGTGTGAACAGACATACAATAGGCTATAGTAAATGTAAACTGCAACTTGACTGATTGAGTGGAAGAATACGGCTGTGAGGCGGTAATACTGGTCGAATTTGTTTCAATTTGTGAAATGTGTCAAAATAAGCGACAGGAAGGAAGGAAAAGCTCAGTCCTTCCTTTTTGATTCTGAGAAACTGACACAAAAATCTGTTTTTTACTGAAACATTTGCAATGTTGAACTCCATTGCAGCTGTCGGAAGCAAAAATGATGTCACATTGTCTATGTTTGCCACAGAATAGAAAAATAAAATAAAATACACCACTAACCAACACAGTGGAATCATTAGGAGCTGTTCTTAACAGCATCAGTGTTTTTCTCTTTCATCTCCAGAGACTAACTGGATTCAGTTTGACCCTTTTTGTTGGGCTTCTTCCAAATTTAAAAGGGGATATAAGTGGAGAGAGAGAAGGTCACTGAAAGAACAAGAAATCTGTGTCTTATGGACAAATCGTTAATGTGTGCATTTTCTCACTCACTCACACACACACACACTTCTGGCTGTGCATATGTAAAGGCTGCATTGCCCTCCCTGGATCACGCTGGCCATTAAAATTCTGAAGTGCCTGCTGTGTCTTTGGAGAAGAACTGGGGACGTGCCAACTTGGCAATTACTTTAACAACTCCAGCGTTAGATTTATTCTTTATTCAGTTGAACCCAGACAGAGGTAAAACTAAGGGGAAACACAAGGAGGAGCCGGGGAGGACTCCAAAGGAAAATAAAAGTTTGGGCTTGCCCAGCTGGAGTTTAGTTGGGAGAGGGACAGGAAACGTTTGGTATTTAATAATAGTAATAACTGAACAGAGAGCATAACCAAGAGCATATTACAACATCATTTGTTCTAGTGGCTGTAGAGACCACACACATCTGCAAGTTCAAAGTTTGCAACAGCCAATGAGAGTCAGTCTCCACCAAAATGTCCTTGAGGATGACAGTAAATGCAGTGGGATCTAAATGCAGATGAAAGTGGCAATTATGTTGACAAGGTGGTTGATATGACAGGCTCCATTATAGCCTTAAGCTTTTATCACGTTTCTGCCTTGTAAATCACATCACTAAAGCTGTATTTCCATAATGACTTAGTGCAGCTCCTTCTGTCAATACTGAGAAGTTGGAGCATAGAGGACAGAGGACTTCCTACCTTCCTTCCTAAGTGGCCTACCTGCATTTATTAACATTCTCTGGAGGCCGTATTGGCTATCAGCTCATGGGCAACTCTGAAAACCACTTGAAAAAACTGAATTAACTGAATTTTAAGGGTTCATTTCCCTGCTGTTCCTGTCCAGTTAGCTCAATTGCTGCACAGTTGTTTACACAGCTTGTTTGTATGTTAGTTCATTCATCAAGCAGAGATGTTAGACGCTGATGTTATTTTTCACTTTTGGGGAACTGTTCAATCCACGACAAATAGTTTTCACTAGTGAGACAAGATCTGTTGGTGCATCTTGAAGTGAATGTTTCATTGATGCAGGGTCAAGTTAGCTAAGTGTGTTTGAAAAGTAGTAGTGGTACTTAGTGGTAAATTCATGCTAGTAATACATCTACATCCAGATATCGATATTCTTGTTTCTTGCTTTGATTTGCAGGAAACTTTCTTCCTGTAGGGGAGATAAAATTAAACCTGCATTAAGTGGGTTTGGGCACTTGGGTGTAATGGAAACAAGCTTAACAAGCTCATTTTTTTTACATGCAGCAAATATGGAGCAGAATTATCATTCATTTGGATTCATGTTTTTGGTCACTGGGTAAATGTAAGCTCACTCTTCATTCTTGTTTTAGCTCTGTTTTGGTCTTCAAGACCTGAGGGAAATATCTGCCTCTTTAGCAGCTAAATGCTTCATTATGTTTACCAGCCAGTTGCTAACTTTGATGTTTTTTTTCCCTACTGAAAACAGCTGCCTGCTGTGGCGGTTTTGCAAATGTGTCCAACAATGCTCAAACCCATCTGTAATTATGGTAACTGCATCTTATTTAGTCGCCTGTTGCTATAGAGAGTCAGAGAGTGAGGAAGGAAGGCAGCGAATGTGACTAAACGTGAACAGGGTCATTATCACCATATACAGTTAGGTCCATAAGTATTTGGACAGTGACACATTTTTGGTTATTTTGCCTCTGTACACCGCCACAATGGATTTGAAATGAAACAATCAGGATGTGGTTGAAGTGTAGACTTTCAG
>JBBPCS010001604.1:2600-14799 GCA_037974645.1 Hollardia meadi
CCCCCCCCCCCCCCCCCCCCCCTCTCTCCACGTTTTGTCCTTCTAAGACTCGTCCTACCCATACACATTTTCCAGTTGTCCTTATCTTTTGTCTTTGCTGTATTTGCTCACTTATTCCTCTTATACATGCCTCACACAACAGTAGAGGTTTGACACCAGCAGCTAGCCAAAAGCTGTAAATTTGGGTAATTTAAAGGGCTCTTTGGCACAGAATTAACCAGCATTCAGAGTTTTTGTGTGACATTCTGCAAAGGACAACAGTCAGTGGATACTGATCAACAGCAATAGGCCTACCTACAAAGCTCTACAGATCCCCATACTAAAATTGCTTATTTAAAAAAACAAAAAACAGGAGGATCCCTTTAATGTATTTTCTCCATTAATTTATTATTGGTGCATTATAATTTCTTATGTTTCAGTCAAGTCACAATCTGTGAATGAACCACTCACTGGCTGGCAGACTATTCTGCTTTAGCTCTCTGTACTCTGTCAAGATTCACGAAGATTCAATAAAATTGTCATTATACAACACAAAGATTGTATAACGAAACATGACTTTATAGTTCCAAAAATAATAAATGAATAATCATGCCACAAAAATAAAACTTTGTACAGGTGGAGTGTTGAGGATGAATTGAGAATTCCCAGAGCCTGAGGGGGAAAAAACTGCTCTGTAGCGGTATGGCAGTTCTGTATGTTTTGCCAGACAGCAGCAGGGTAAACAGGCTGTGGCTGGGGTGGGTGTAGTCTTCCTTTGGCCTCTGTGCAGGCACCTCACTTCACCAGTATCGCTGATGCCTCTCGCCAATGTTTTCTTTTTGGAAAAAGAGGAACAACGGCGGAGAAAAGCGGGCAAAGTGCCAGTGACCATAAAGCTGCAGCATGAAGAAGAGAATTTAAAGAACTAAAGAGAATCATGGCTAGAACTTCCCCTTATGTAAAACAACAACAAAATGCATGCATACATGGCCTGCACCTGCATACATCAATCACCACCTCTAACCCCTCCACCACCTTCTCAATCACTTTAGGGAAATGAAAATGCTGAGCTCTATAAAGTTCTTCACGATGCATCCCTCATTAGAGGTTATCTGTCTCCTCTGTCCATCTCGTTGTTTCAGGTAAGCTGATCCTTTGCCCTGCGGCTGTGGTGTACAGTACCACTGCAACAGCCAAACAGACAGCTGGCTGTGTAACACTGCGCAGTGCACGTACTCAGCAGCAGAGATCAGGCTGGAGATGCAGCCATCTTTGTGCCCATCCTCATCAGCCAGCCCACTGTATCCATGACCTAGAGGGACTTCTGTAGAATAAAATGTTTGAGATGGTGCTCGCAGTTGGCGCTTGAGGGATGACATGGCACACAGCTGACCTGTGGGTGCTGGGCAACACTCACCCAGGCCAGAGGACAATTCAAAGGCCCTCTAATTCATATAGATGCCTTTCCTTCAACTGTTTCCATCCAGTACACTAAGGAGCTTGATTAAAGCATTGCATGTTTTTATTTACTTTCTATCTCTAGCAAGTGAAACACATGTTGGGTAAGAACTTGAGAAGGTTTGAGATTGACACTATTTGTAGTCAGCAGAAGGAAATATGTAATCGCTAACTGCTTCTGTCACAGCAGCCGTGTTTACTTAAAGGTAAACACAAATCAACATTGTGAGAAATTAATGTTTGGTCCACATCTGTTTGGCAGGGGCTTAACTAAACATTCATAAAACAGGAAATGCGGCTTGAAATCTTCAGATTGTTTACACAGCTTTGTGAAAACACTGGCATTGGAAACTCAATTTAAAACTGTTTACAAATAAAGACGGTAAAGGCTATTAGAGTCAAGTCAAGATAGGAAATTATCTAGAACCAAAGTTAGTGGTCTCTCCATTGAAAAGAAAAACACAGGAGTACTGGGGTGCGTAATAATCAGGCAATAAAGAGTAGACACTTCCTCATCATTGAGCTTTTCTAGATTTCATTAAAATAAGTTAACAAAGCAAAACAAACGTACTTTGTTGCACTCAGACTACACTTCTGCATTATCAGGTAAAATATCTTTATTATAGATCTCTTGCCATATGTACTATTCTATTACGATTCAGACAGAGCCTTGGTGCCTTGGTGACAACTGCTCTGGATCAGTAGTTGTTTATGTCCGAGCAGTTTTGCAAACAACAAACAATATGCAAAGATAGATGCAACCACACCAGAGGGATGTGGTAGGCCACGTCTTTCTTCTCCTCTACAAGACCATAATTAGCACCACAACATAGAGCCTTGAGATATAAAACTATAAATAACAAGGCTGACCAGTGTGGTCAACTATTGTTCAGGAACTATGGGAATAATGAACTTGGCTAAGGATCTGCAAGCCTCTTAAAGCCACTGCCCATGTCATCCCCCCTCATTGAATTTGCTTGAAAACTGCATTGCATTTTTATACAGACGCAGGGTGATTTGGCGTCATGTAAACGCGCTTGTTAATCACAGAAAAGTTAGGTAGGTTAAGTTAGATGGCTAACATTAGCTGAAAGCTCATTCCAAGCAGATGACATTTGCTGCGATGATGCTCGCTAGCTGGCTACGGTAACGTTATTTCCACTGGCGCAACCTTAGCTACCGTAAATCCAAGTGGAAAAGACCAAGTGTCTGCCCACGCTCAAATGGTGTGAGGTGGAAGAAGAATTCAGCTCTAATAAATTTCAAGGCTGACGTACCTATACATTGACCCACGGGAGTGCTGTACGGATTGCCAAGTAAGAACTCCATTTTGACAACAAACAATCCGCTATGGACTGACAGGGATTGAGGCCCAGAGGCGGTACGATTAAGTCCCGCCCACCGAGTAGTACGATTGGTCAAAAAAACCGTTTAATGTGTATGGCTGAAATCTATGTCGGTCATATTTAACAACTGAAGCTATGTTCAACAAACGTTTTTACACATATAAAAATGTACTTAACTTGTTAGCGCATACTTGTATATAATGGCACGTGGATACACAACGATAAAATAATGAACTTAGGCATGAATCATCTGCATTGTTGAATATAAATATACATTGACAAACTAAATATACAAACTATTGACTGAATGTATCATACATTGCACTTAAAAATAATTTTTAACAAAAAAGAAAATAACTGCGCCAAATCATATTGTCATCACAGCTAACCAATATTTTGAATAGTTATTACATAACATAATAAGAGAGGTCAAGCAATTATGTTTTTAAGTTAAACGTTTATTTTAGCAGGATTTTTTTTTACTTTCTTGAACGCATCGTAACGTCAGCTAGTTGCTATGTAACGGTGTAAACAACAGAATTAGGAGGAGGATCGTTACCGACTTAAACGCGTTAACGTTGGCTAATGTTTGTCTGGTAAGCTCATTCATTCTTTTATCTTAGCAAGTTAGCTTGGTGTTAGCTCCTGTAATCTACACCATCATGTTTTTCTCTTATTTGTTTGGCATCATCTTTAACTACATTAAGAAAATGTGATCGACTTTCTTCTTTGAGCAGAGGTTAAAGCGAAGCCAAACGTGGTTCCAACCCCACTGGCAGGATGAATGGGTATTGGGGTACATCTGAGCCCATTTTGATAGATGAGAAGATTCTGCAGGAGGCAGTAGTGGAGCAACTTCCTCAAGAGCAGGCTAGGCGTATTGCAAAGGAGGAGGGAATCCACTTTAGTGATGTCTTTAAACTACGCCTGGAATACAGAAGTGAGAAAATGTTTTTGAAAATGACTAATCAGTGTCAGAATGTGTATTGGGTTTAGGTGTGTGAGAGATTGTTTTGTTCGCAGACATCCTGAGGATTGACCACTTATGTGAATTCACGTCCTTGGTCAGGCTTGATTTGAACAACAATCTCATAGAGAAGATTGAGGGCCTGGCTTGTCTGGTTAATCTGACATCACTTAGTAAGGCCAAGTTTTCTATTTATATTCTGCTCACGCTTTCTTCTTATAATTGTGCTTTGTGTCAGGTGTAAAATATCAGCACATGAATAACAATAATGATAATAATAATTCTAAATGTGTCCTTTAGGTCTGTCATCCAACAGCATAGAAAGAATTGAGGGTCTGGAGTCTCTGCGGAAGCTCGAAGTGCTGAATTTGTCCAACAACAGAATCTCTGTCCTTGAAAACATGGACACACTTGAGGAACTCACTCATTTCAACATTGCAAACAACCGCCTTGGACAGCTGGACAACGTAACAGAGTTTCCTTGCAAAAAAATCTGTCAGATATTAGATGTAAAGTTTGCACTGCAAGTGCTGTGTAACATTTGTGGGGGTGGGTTTAGTTTCAGAATATAACATTACAGAATGTTTCCATAACTAATGCAAACTGAATGCACTTCAAAGGTGCTCTATCTCAGGAAGTTTAAGAGCCTGTTCACCCTCAACCTGTTTGGAAATCCTGTCTCGAAGGACGAAGATTACAGTTTTTTCATTGCAGCCTACCTCCCAAAGTTGATGTTCCTTGATTACAGATTACTTGACGAGACTACAGTAAGTACAGACAGCGGTGTTTTCATTCAAACCCAAGTTATATCTATTGAGTATCATAGTCTCTTTACCTTGAATCATTTCTTCACATCATTTTCTTTTATGCAAAACTGTCGAATTAAATCACACATATCCATGTGCAGAAAAATGAAGCATCTATCAAATACCACTGTGGTGTTGAGGAGATGAGATGCAAGGAGCTCCAGGTGCAAAAAGCCGATGAGGCTGAGCAAAACCAGGAAGCTGAAATCAAATTACACACGGTATTATAAAGTTCTGATTTGGCAATGCAGTTAGATGCAGCAGTCCACTGAGCTCTCAACGTTTTCAGACATAAAATGTGTAAGTTCAGTCCTTCTTTCCTATACAGGATGCCTTTGTGGAGTTCTTGAACGGGTCTTATCTGTTTAAGAGCATGGTTAAAGATGATCCAGAGGCGGAGATGCTACACTGTGTGCCTGGAGTGGCTCCTCTTCTTCAAACATATCCTTTGTTGCCTTTGCTTTCTAATCCATGCAGGTATGTTAATAATAATCTGGGGGGAAATATTACTTGAATTCCTTAACCCTATGCTTACATTTGAGCAGCAAACAGTGGAGCTGTGTATGCAGTTGTTTGAAATGGGCTTGGCTGAACATAAGCGAAGAGAGGCAGAAGTGAGCTCCTTCTTCGGTGGTCAGGTGAATGCTGTGACAGACTCGCAGCAGAGAGCATCGCAAATATTGTCAAAGTTTGAGCAGCAGCACAAAGAGGTGAGCTGTGAGGGCCATAATGTTTTTGTTTTTTTAAAGACCAGTGTTGGGTTATGCTCAGCAAACTTAAACAGATAACTCAGTAAATCTGCTGTTATTACTGTATAAGAACGTCTCTTGTGTCCTCGCCGTTCTAGAGGATAGCGGAGTTGCAGCAGTTACCAGACCCGGATCGACTGAGAGTTAAGATCAACCACTACAATGATGAAATGAACCAGCTCTGTAACAGCCTCATGGCACTGGAGTTTCAGCTGGTCAGCCAGCTGGAGGTAGGTGTGTCCAAGTTTATTAAAACAAGAAACGTGTCAGTGAATTTAAGACACTCTTAAGACTCAAAAATACAAGTTATGTTACATAGATTATTATAGATTATATAAATACACATTAAATGATTTACTGTACACCACACAAAACTGTGCCTCCTGTTTATTTCAGGATATCATCAAAAAGTTTGACATCAACATCTCAGACATGGTGGGCAACTTCATTAAAAGTGTTCAAGGAATATATCCTTTCTCACCGTGCATCAGCTCAAGAGTTTTGAATCATTTCCAATCACGCTGGTTCATCACTGTTGTCAGGGTCTTGTCCTCACTATTGCCGTACCTCATTTGGGGAAGCATCTTGCTCCCAGTCCCATTTTATTTTCATCAAATCTGGGACCCAGGACAGTGGCTCGCTTTGTGTTGTCAGTCATCCAGTTGAAATGTCAGAGTTTGAATCATTCAAAGTTTGTATGCAAAATTAATTTCCATGAATAATTTAGACTTTCCATGACACGGTCATACATTTGCACAATGTCGAGATCTGGAGGACAATTATCATGAGAAAGTGTGGGAGATTGCTGTAGCAACTCTGGAGAATGTGGCCAAGGACCACCTGGAGGTGGACATGCCAGATGATGTTAAAATGGTGAGTGTTATCCCTTTTAGACCAAACTGGATATCCAATAGGATTACATTATTGGGACTTCAGTGTCAGTAATAGTACAGCTACCACTTCTAAAGGTGTGAAAGTAAATTGCTATGTTTTAGAATATAATTGTAACGAGGTATACATATTGCAGCAGAATGTATAGCAGAATAACAGCAGTCTATTGAGATGCACCTGAATCAGACTTTCATGTGTGTGTTCTCTGTGTAGCTGTTTACAGACAGAGACACGGTAATGGACGCACTGACCGCCAGCCACGATAACCACCTGCTGAAGATCAATGACCGAGAGACTCAGCTGATTACACGTGTCAATGCCTGGAAAGTGGCCCTCATTGAAGGGGTAGAGAGCTGAAATGACATGAAAACAAACACCCCAATGAACAATTTTTATGTGAGGACAAATCTCTCCTGCATATCTCACATTCTTGTTATTGTTTGCTTTTTGTCTTCATGGGTTATTACAGATTCAAGACAAAGGAATTAAGCAGAACCGCATGCGCATCTCAGACATCCACAGATATGTGGACCATTTGAGGGAGCAGCTGGAGGAGTTGCAGTAGCATCATCAGGAAAACGTTTCCCCCCAAACATTGCTTTATGTATTTGGTTAGAAGAGAAACAAATACATCATGGGACAGGCCATTTTCACAATAACCTGACTGGACAACTATAACAAATTTCACTGTGTGCAAGTAAAAATATTCCATACGCAATAAAGTATTTAAGAAATAATTCCACCTGTTCACCTATTTCTATTCTAAATTTTTTTTAAAAAGGGCATTTTAATAATCATTATATTTTTCCACAGTGTCATGTCTTGCTCCCTGGCCAGCAAAATACATGTGCATGAGATCTGTGGGGTGTCATCTTTTTTTAAAACAACTTTAATACAGGAAGAATGTTACAAGAAAAACAGTACAGGGAAAAGAGAAAAATATATACAAAAATATATAAACAAATGTATACACGTAACAATTTATAATCAAACTTAGAACTGAAACAATAAAATAAGCACAATGATTTACAAAAATTCTGACAAAGAGAAAACATAAATGCAAATCTTTTGACGATTGTGTCCACAATATATGAATAAAATGTGATTAATTCACTGGTTTAATTGCCACATGAACAAGCAATATGTGTATTGAAACCTAATGTTCCACCTTGAAAAGTAAAAATTAGCAAAACACTACATAAAGGACAAAATTTAACAAAAAAAAAGGAGCGAAAAGAGCGAGAAAGCGAGAGAGAAACAAGATACTTTAACAGGAATCGAAAGTGTAGTAGAAAACAGAATACAACTCCCAGAATGCATCTGGTTACATTATCCAAAAATACTTTTGAGCACCAGTTTCCAGCCAATGAAATTCAAGGAAGCTGGATTCTGAAATGAGACGTTGCAGTATCCCTCTTCGCGAGCAAGTCCGCGGACTATCCTGTAGAACTAGGCGAAGTTTTCCTCCTCGGGGATTTTGTACAGCTGGCAGACCCTCCTTTGTCAGTACTCATTCTCCCACCAGCTGTGTTGTGCTCAGAAAGTTCATGACGGTTGCCGACGGGGGCACTTTAGCGCTCACCATGCCTGTCCGAGCAGAGTGCTGCAGTACCACCGGCTCGGCCTGCCCATCCTCGGCCTGCCTTGTTCCGCCAGCCCCGATCAACACCCACCAGCCGGGGGTGGCCACCTCGTTGCTTTACAGCGGCTCACAGTTTCGGGGTTACCAGAAGAGCAAAGGGAACTCTTACGACGTTGAGGTTGTTTTGCAGGTAATGTGTTATTGACACGGGTTAGTCCAGTTAGGCATATTTGTATAAAGTTTAGCTACGAACTTAACTGACGTTAACTCGTTTAGCTTTTTTTTTTGCATGCTGGGTGTCATTCAATACTGACACGCTGACCTTATTTTGAGCCAGCCCAGGTGACTCTTATCTACTGTGACATTTTTAATCTGGACCAAATTGCAAGTTGTTGACGTTTTCGTCCCCTATTTTGCTGTTAGCAAAAAAAAAAACTAGCTATGTGGAATTAATTACAGCAGACACACTATCAGAAACTACAATGTCTGCCTGCCTTGTAGGTTGTTTTCTCTGTTCACAGCCCTCCTGAAAATGTTCACATCTTAAACTACGTGAGCGCCTATGATTTCAGGCATAATAATGAAGTGTTCCCTGAATCTGTTTGTCTTGGGCAGCATGTGACTGTGGAGGATTCATATTTGTGTGGATACCTGAAGATCAAAGGCCTGACTGAGGTAAGCTTTGAAACAAGGTCAGATATAGTAAGAGTGACCTTTTTGACTGGTTTCTACTTGCTTGACACATTATTAAACTGTGACAAAGATTAAGAGGTAGAAAAATGTGAGGCCACATCTAGACTAGCTTAAGTGTGTCAACTGTATACCCATTACATTATGCAACACATGGGAGGGAAAAGGTCAGCGGGGTCCTAAAGTGAACTTTGACTGCGGCAGAGTGGAGAGAAAGAGTAGCCACAGGTTGTGTTAGTGTCTCGGTAGAAGTAATGAATCGGGTTAAACCGACAGGTTCTTTATGAGAAGATTAGGCCAGGACGACAATCAGATATTTGCTCACATTTCAGGGCAGCTAGTCAACATGCAGAACTTTCATACTTTCTGCTGACACACAGGCTGCTGCACAACTAAATCATCCTGATGTAGCACAGTTTTAAAACATAATTTGAGGCGAGCAACGCTGAACTGCTATTCATGTATCAATTTTTTCTTCCCTTGTTCGTTTCCTCCGTGCGACAGGAGTATCCCACCCTCACGACGTTCTTCGCTGGCGAAATTATCAGTCGAAACAGGCCCTTTTTAACTAGGAAGTGGGACGCAGATGAAGACGTGGATAGAAAGCACTGGGTACGGCCTATTTGATTGAGTATGCGAGTAGCTTTTCATATGATGGTAAAGGAACAATAAAAGGTATTTGATGAGGCGTGTCGAAGGGTTTAAGTTCACCCAAACTGCAGTAAGCGGCTGCAGCTCGTCATGTAACCTGTTCACTGACACTTTGCATGCCTGTGTCTCCCAGAAATTGGGTAAAATTATGTTTTGTTTTTTTTAAGCTACTTCTTCATTAACAATAGATGAATCAGTTATTACCGTGTTGTGAGAAACCATTAAGATGTAGATGTAAGTTTATATCAAGGAACAACGGATGTCTCTTGATTTTATAAGCATGTAATGATTAATCGTATTTCACGTGGCACACTTTCAGTTAAGGAAATTAGACTTTACATCCCTCGTTTCTGTTCTCTTACCAGTGTTTTATGAACTCTTTACAGGGTAAGTTTAAGCCTTTTTACAAATATGCCAAAAGCTTCAACTCGGATGACTTTGACTATGAAGCACTGGACAACAGTGATTATGTCTTCATGAGGTGGAAGGTTAGTACAAAAATCTTACTCGTCTCTCTCTTTCTCTTCATCTTAGCTTTAACTTCTAACTACCACTCTGTTTTTTTTTCTTCCTGCTCTCTCTCAGGAGCAGTTTCTAGTTCCAGACCACACGATCAAAGACATTAGCGGCGCCTCCTTTGCCGGCTTCTATTACATCTGTTTCCAGAAGTCCACCGCCACTATCGAGGGGTACTATTACCACAGGAGCTCAGAATGGTAAATACCAGGATTTCAAACCAAATTCAGTGATTTCAAATTTAGAACATGCTTCTCATGCTGATTTCCGCTTACATTTGCAGGTATCAGTCTCTAAACTTAAACCATGTTCGAGAGCACAGTATGCCTATTTATGAATTTCGGTGACAAACGCACACACAAGTATTGAGTCAAGGAGAGGACAGTCCATACTGCCCTGTGGTTAAATGGGACGGGAACAACGGGAGAGTCCTTTGGTACCGAGACGGGAGCTGACCCGTTTTCCTCGCTGTGAGGAAATAAAAGTGTGCTCCGACACTCTTCAAGCTTGACTGAAAGAAGGCACGCAGAGAGGGAAGAGTTGAAAGGCAAAAGATCAGTGACAGATGGACACTTCGGGCAGTTGCAGCAGAACTGATGTTTGCCTCGTATTCATTTTTTAATATGTTTTGTCCTTTTTGGTCCGTTTTTATTTCAATTTTGTGCGACTTCATTTCTTCTGCGCTCTCATAGGATTGTTCTCCCTGTAGATCAGACTTTCTCATGACTTTCAGTTAAGAATTGCAAAAGAAAAGGGTATAAATTTGTGAGATGGGTTTTGTTCAGTAAGGCTTAATTTATTTCTCTTATTTTAAATACAATATGCAAAGATATTTTAATACACTATCTTTGCAATATCATTCTGATGCCCCATAGTAATTAATGCAGAGTATGATGGTGACGTTATTGCCAAACTATTGCAAGAGAAGCAGTGATGAGTAGTGATCTACTTTTTATGCAAGGTCTCTAAGAGTGTAAGTTAGGGTCTGTTCCTCAGGGATGGCATGTTGGGGGGGCAATATGTATTTAATAACAAAAGCAACAGCTGAATATGGGAGTCAGCTGAGTTCAGATTAGAGAGATGTTGACCTCCCAATAGGTCATAAATCAATAATCATTTCCAAGCTGCTGCTTGTTCAAAAGATCCTCTAAACTCTTTGTCTCAACAAAAAGTCTACAAACGGGTTCAAATTTTCTCTATGCAAGCCAAAGCTCACTTATTGGTATAGATTTTATTTATTTATTTTATTTTCAGATAATTTCCCCTCAAGAGTGATTTATTTATTTCTTTAATCAAGACCAACCTTGAGTGGAAATGCATAAGAAGATTTATTTAATCACAGTGACCAGCGTTTGAAGCTCAGATATGTGACAGTACATTCCAACTCGGTTGCAAAAATGTTAAGAGAACATTTCTTAAAAATGTTAATTTCAGTTAGGTAAGAGGCGTCGAAAAATTGTAGAATAGAGATTGGCACGTGTGGAGCTTGACTGACCGGGAAAGTTAAATTGTAACACGACAAAAGTAATGCAGTGATTTGAATATTAATCTTCAATTCAGTCTGTGGACAAAATCTTAATCAACCTTTCTGCATTATTTTCCATCTTTGGAAGCAGTTAAATGTGACTTGATTTGACTGCCTTGTCTATTACCCTTAAATCAAAGTCGCAACACAAAGTGTCACATAACATGCTTATGTGTTCTGTTCTTAATGGAAAATATCTGAAAAAGCACCTTTTGTGGCTCATTGAGTCCAACGTAGTGAAGGAGAAAGAATAAAATCTCCTTTGATGCTTTAGGGAAAACCTGCTGCCTTACAATTTTAAATGTCTAATGCTTCATTTTTTATTTTATTTTTTAAAGAAAAAAGACAAATAAATAGTTTAGTTATGTTTTATTTGAAGAAGATCATGAAAGTATGAATGTGTTTGAGAGAAATTGTGCAAAAAAAAAAATGCCTGAGCTTTAGATCAACCACCTGAGGAATCTTGAAGTTTCTCTGGAAAGTGTTGATATAAAAGTGATGTGATGGAGAGTTTTATGTACTTCACCCTTTGTCGCTTTCAGATGGCTTCAGCTGCGGCATGTTGTGGGAATACTTTATGATGTACAGCATTTTTTTAACCAAAGTCAGTGGATTGCTTCAGTCCGAATTATGTCAAAATATAATTAGCTTTTCTTATTAATCATACAACAAGGGGAAAAAAACTAAATGTGCAGTGCAAAAAAACAAATGTTAATGTGAGTGTCATTAAAAATCTGAATATACCTGATTTAAAAAGGTCAGTTTAAAGAAGATGTTGTACGATAAATCTGCTATGAATGCATTGTGTGAGGAGAAATAAAGAGTGAATTATTGCATTCACAGTTGTATATTCTTAATGTTATTTTTTTTTTGTAAATTGTCATCAATCCTGATAACGAGCCATTAACAGACAGTTCTACTGATGGATTCTCCTGTTTCTCATATATATATATATATATATGTATATATATGTATATATATATATATGTATATGTATATATATATATATGTATATGTATATATATATATATGTATATGT
>JBBPCS010001605.1:0-14797 GCA_037974645.1 Hollardia meadi
ACATGTGACATGGTGTGTCTGGCTAAGTTTTGGCTGAGCTGAAGTCCCAGCTCTAATAGTGACGGTTCGCCACTGGTAAACTGGGTGTAAAAACGTTCTTTATAGACACAGTGAAATGAAAAATACATTTCCAAGTACTAATCCTGGTTCATGTGTTGAATACTAATTTATATTTTGAACCTTTTTAATGTGTCAAAAATATTTTTTGAGTATTTTATAATATCAGAATCTCTGTCTACTTGTCACATAAATTTATCCCAAAAAATATTATTTAGGGTGCTAAATCACATCACATCAAATCAAATCACACTTGGCCGTTAGCTAGTGAGTAGCTAGCAGAGCAAGAGGTGTGTACGAGGTGTGTGTTTGGATTTTGACAAAGTTAAAAATTAGTTTACACTTGAAAAGAATGTGGTCTAATTTATCCATTTCAGCCTCACCTTCCCCTCTAACAACACTTCAATCTTAGCGCCGTATCTCTCGACAGCTCCTTGTTAAATCTATAGGATCTGATTTAAATCCCTCAAACAAAAACAAGAACATGCTGAACTCTAATTCAGAGTACAATACTGTAGGTGCCCCCCCCAAAAAATGAAGTCGGTAGCACTCGCAAATAAGAATGCAACACTTTTACAGATGCTCAGCAACAGAAGAAAACAAGATGTGAAACACTGCAGAAAGCCTGGGGTTGAAACAGAGGAGACTAGTTGTTCTTCTATTGTTCTCTTTTAAACATAATTAACATTAAGCTTGCTGTCTAGCAAGCACAATGAAGTAGAGCATATGGTTCACCTGAAAACCATGTTTCCCTCTCCACCAGCCTGTGTCTTCTTTAGGAGGCATGTCTATGACTGACACAATGTCCCCCACCTGGATCCCAGAGAGAGTGATGATGAGAATAAATCCACGGCTGAGCATATTCACAAAGACATTATGATGAGATCAGAATCACGACGCGACGCTTTTCATGTGTCTTATATAACAGAGGTTACCTCAAAGGTCAACTCATCTGTGGCCTGGGCTGTGTAACGTTTGGTGACGTGGGCAGCAGCAATGGCAGGGACGTTGATTGAGGCTTCCTCAGACACCAGCAGATGGTTCCCCTTGTTGTCGATCTGGAAAACAAAAATAGTAATGTGAGCAAAGTCTTGACATTTTAAAGACGTACGAGACATACCTCTGTTGTGCACAAACCTGGCACCACTATGAGGATGCCCAGCAGTTGTTTATCCACAAATAGCTCTTCAAGACATCGCTATTTCTAAACCACAAAGTCTTGTTTTTACATTTTTATTACTACATTTTGTAAATGTGAAACCCACATTTTTTAATGACTCTGTCTGAAGTGTGACTGACTGTTCCTTTAAGTTTACTTAGTAACGTAACTAAACCCCCAATGCCAATGTAAATGGGTATTTAGTAGTGTTGTTGATGGATTCAGATCCAAATCTTGACATTTTAGAGCAAAGTATTTAAATTCTAGATATCGTATTATAAATATGCATAGCGACTGCCCTCCACTGGTTGAAACCTGGCTGCCCTGGAGGCAGGTGATGTACTGTATGTGGTGGCAGCTTTCGTTACCAACCAATCATACACAAACAACCCAACCCCCCCCCCCCCCAACTCCCTACAGACACACACATAATGTGCTCATGGCTGCTTATGGCTAATACCTCTGACTACCAGCTGTCTGTTCCTGCTACACTGAGCTGTCAGTGTCTGGTTCCCATTGAGAGGCCACGCCCCCTACAATGGTTTTCCTCTGCTGCATTTTTTAAATCTGCTGAGAGGGAGGGAGCTGAATTTGGGGGTGCAGTTACACTTTAAATATTTATGGTGAAGATTAAATATTGAATTAACCTAATGGGTCCATTTCTAAAGAGCGAATAACTCATAGCAAGTGTGACAAGACCCAGCTGATAAGAAGATACCTCCATCCATGTTAGTACTGGACCGCAGTTGATCTTGTTGTCAGCGATGGTAGAGAAGCGGGACAGGTAGGTGGCCAACATCTTGGTTACTGACTGAGTAGAGACACAAGAATGTCAATGTTTAGTAAAGTTTTACAGCTAAATAATAATTTTCCACACAACATGCAATAGAACGGACTCATTTCATTACCAGATAACAGTATATACAACCCCAATTCCAAAAAAGTTGGGATACTCTGTAAAACAGAGTGTGATAGTTTCCTAATCCTTTTTGACATTTAATTCAAATGATAACAGTACAAAAACAATATATTTAATGTTGTATCTCATCAATTCCATTGATTTTTGTAAATATATGCTTATTCTGAATTTTATTCCAGCAACATGTTTCAAACAAGTTGGAACAGGAGCAACAAAAGACTGGGAAAGTTGTGGAATGCTCAAAAACACCTGATTGGAACATTACAAAGGTAAAGAGGTTAACTGGTAACAGATGATAATATCATGATTGAGCATGAAAGGAATTTGGGGATTTCACCATCTACAGCCCATAATATCAAAAGATTCAGAGAATCTAGAGAAATCTCTGCACGTAAAGTGCAATGACGAAAACCAACATCGAATGCTCGTGACCTTCGATGCCTCAGATGGCACTGGATTAAATACCGACATGATTCTATGAAGGATATTACTATATGGGCTCAGGAACACTTTGGAAAACCATTGTAAGTAAACACAGTTTGTTGCTGCATCTACAAATGCAAGTTAAGACTCTACCATGGGAAGAGCAAGCCATACATGTATATCAACAACATCCAGAAACGCCACTGGGCCTGAGCTCATCTGAGATGGACTGACGCAAAGTGGAAAAGTGTCCTTTGGTCTGACAAGTCCACATTTCAAATAGTTTTTGGAACTCATGGAAGAGGAAAAGGACCATCCAGATTGTTACCAGCACGAAGTTCAAAAGCCAGCATCTGTGATGGTATGGGGGTGTGTTAGTGCCCATGGCATGGGTAACATGCACGTGAAAGGATGTGAAAGGTACATGCAGGTTTTGGAACAATATATGCTGCCATCCAGAGGACTTCTTTTTCAGGGACGTCCCTGCTTATTCCAGCAGGACAATGCCAAGCCACATTCTGCACGCCTTACTGGCTTCGGAGTAAAAGAGTGCGGGTACTAGACTGGCCCGCCTGCAGTCCAGACCTGTACCCCATTGAAAATGTGTGGCGCATTATGAAGCGCAAAAAACGACAACGAAGACCTCGGACTGTTGAGCAAGAATGGGTCAGAATTCCACTTTCAAAACTTCAACAATTAGTGTCCTCTCTTCCCAAACCCTTACTGGGTGTTGTTAAAAGAAAAGATGATGTCACACAATGGTAAACATGCTCCTGTCCCAATCTTTTTGATACATGTTGCAGGCATCAAATTCAGAATGAGCGTATATTTATTAAAACAAATAAGGTTTATCAGCAAAATATCTTGTCTTTGTACTGTATTAATTATTATCAATTACATTTAGGTTGAAAATGGTTTGCAAATCATTGCTTTCTGTTGTTATTGACATTTTATTGTCCCAACTTTTTTGGAATTGTATTAACAATGTTTCATTTCTAATCTGTGAATATCACAGATTTGAGATAATGGAGTTGTAGCTCTGTGGTACCTCAACAGTGTCCTTTAATGTGTCGTATCTCGGCAGCTCGCTGAGCTCTGAATATCGGCGGTCATAGATACACAAGTGCAGGTGTTTGTCGAGCACCCGGAAGTCTTCGTAAGATCTTTTTACCAGCCAGTTTCGACCCTGACAAAGAGAAAGAGAAAAAAACTTTCATAAGAGTCAGGAAAAAATTACAAAGTAACCTGTGATGTTCTACCATCTACCATCCAAATGTAGTGAGTGATGTTACCTGGCAAGTGATCTGGACCAGAAAGACCAGCTCTTTGGAGTCTAGACCAGCCTTCGGTCCTTCACTCTGCCCCTCTGCAAAGGCCAACTAAAGACCCAGAAAAAAGAGAGACGGAGGAGCTAATATTGAGAGGGCCTACATTGTAAATAATGGATGCTTATAATACAACGACCTCGCTGTATGTTACCTGCTGTGCAAGAAGAACACCATGTCCAACTCAATATTTCCATTAAATAGTAAAACCACTTTTACGCTCAGCAGTGGGTTTGAGTGTAGAAACCTTCAAGACTCAAGTAACAAAGAATTATGGCAAGTAGGCCTGAAAAAAGATGTATGATGACGTTTTTTTAAAGGATTTTCTATGAAAAACAGAACTCACGAATGTTCTTTGAATATCATAAAATTTGGTTCATAAACAGGAACAGTATATTAGTATATAAGTCATCGATGTTCTCGTCTCACCATAAATCCTGCAGTATGAAATGCATAATACATAAGTTAATAAGATATTGAAGGCGGCATACATATAGCACAGATTTCTTCTTCTTCTTCTTTCTCCTCAAGACTATTCTATATGCCCCAAAACTGAGTAGATCAAAGGAGTTTGGGAATACACTGACAGACATTACTGTAGAAGAGACTTCAAAGGCCTGGAAGCCAAGGGAAGTTCTGGTTATTTATAACTGTTAGCAACTCATCCAGATATACTGTTACACAACACACAGCGTCCTATTTACTCCTCACCAGTAAGACAGCAAACCAGACAGACAAGAAACGCAGAATGAGAAATTTGTTCTCGAATAAGTCATGGTGTATGACCTCTTATTGACTGCAAATATTTGTTTGAAATTATAGCCTGAGCTAAGTATCTGAATTAAGTACATGATTGGAAGCAGGATTATGCAGAGAACTACAGAATAAAATTTTTTTTTTTTTTAAATTCTAAAACAAAACAGAAAAAATCTTGAAGTTCTCATCAAAAGGCATGTTTGAACATCACTTCCTCTATGAGGTTCACACCGCTAAGACTACTCCCTTCAAAATAAAAAACATTATATCACAGCTGAGACCTCAACCCTTTGTGCAGAAACATACCTGCGTTCTGTTATTGACAAACATCTGACACCAGAAGCTGAAAATTACAGAAAAACATCCACACGTTCAGGTTACCTGCCACTAAGGCATCTCAGATATCCATGCGCAGCTAGAGGAAGTGTCTCTCTCTTTGTGTGCAGCCGCAGTGCTGGACCTCAATAAGCTCCAACAAGCCAAATCTTGGCTGAAGACAGCAACTGCTGCTCCTTACTCGCCTGTTTGCCGTCCCCTGCTGCCTTACGTAAAATACTCATTCACAGGGCTTTGGATCACCACGCGCTCACTGCTCTATTCAAAGCAGAAAATATGAAAAGAAGATGCTTCCCATCTTTGTGTCTTACCCCCCCCCCCCCTCCTGCTAGCCTTTTTCCATCTCTTCCCCCTCCTCCCTCTCCTGTACTCTGCATCCATCGCCCTCCCCCTCTCCCTCTCAACCGCTCTCCTTTCTCCAGTGACAAAAGGGGGTTTGGCAGTAAATGTGCTCAACCGGCACACAGATGCACAAGCTCATCCATCATGCAGAGGCAAAGCTGCACAAGATAGATAGATGACCCTTCCTCATTTCAAAACATTGCGCTTTCAAGGCGAGACTGGAGCTAATCTGCAGAGCAATCAGTCGGGCAGGCTGCAGACGGAGACAGTCTGCTGTCCTTGTGCTACTCTGCAATTAGGATACATGAGACCTGATCAGTACCCTCCCTTTCTGCTACCCCAGTCTGTAAATATAGAAACAGGCAAATGCATCATGGGAGATACAACAAGAACAAAGGCTCATCTCTCAAATCAAGTCAAGAAATGAATCAAAAATAGCATGCAGAAGTAAAAAATAAATCCCATCAGATTGCACAGTGGCATGTGCCCACTGTACTGTATGTGTGTGTATACATGTGTGCGGACAGTGTGTACAGCTTTCAGTGTCAGTGTGTATCCCTGACTGATACTTCTCTTCCTGCTCAGCTTGGCTTTTCTTCTCCCAGTGGAGCTTTTCAAGGTCACTGAGACTGTTGTGCTGCTTCATTTGCCTCCACTCTACTGATGACCACATCACAGTCCTGGCAACCACAGCAGGACGTTTACCAAACAGTATCCTGGGAATCAAGTCCCATCCAGCCTGCTTCACTATAGTCCATTAACGTTACATGTAGGGACTCAGACCCACATGCATACACTGCTCATGCACTCTTTTGTGTTTAGCTCCACTGGCAGCTTCTGGGGGTGGAGAGATGAATGCTGCACTCTGCTGGCAAGCAAACTGAACTACACATGACTGAGTAACCACTCACTGCTGCAAAATATACTCTTTATTGAGCATTAAAAGTCAATACCTAAATAATTTCTTGGGTGGTGAGCATCAACTCCACAATAACTACAGAAGGTCCATGACCACAGGATATTCAAATCTTTGCAGATTTCCTCTAAATTCACTAGACTTTATGAAAACAAGTCCAAGAGTCCACAGCCATGCTCAAGTGTTGTGGGGCTGTGCTTTGTCACAGTGACCTAAATGCTTGTGTCAGCATGCTAACATACTCACAATGACAATGCTAACATATAGATGTTTAGCAGGTATAATGTATAATATGGTAGCCTTCTTAGTTTAGCATGTTAGCATGCTAACAACTGCTAATTAGCACTAAACATAAAGTACAGCTGAGGCTGATGGGAATTTGGGAAAAAGTACAACTGATTGCAATTCTTACTTACGGGGACGTGAATATCTGCACCACACATCATAGTATTCCATCTAATAGTTAGCCTATTGAGACATTTCACTCTGATCTAGGGTACACATGTCAGGCTGATGGTGGCGCAAGAGGAAAAGTGAAAAGGGGATCATCAAACTCATTAGCATTCATCCTCTAGAAGCTGGGGGAATGTCTGTGCAGCATGAATCATGGGAATATGTCCAATAGTTGTTGAGGAATTTCAGCCTGCAGACTCAGCTGTCTATCCAGGATCACTGCTTCTCACTGAGTCACTGGTTGACATCATGTGCTTGAGTCAAACTAATAAGGTGGGATCACAGGTTTACAGTCATGCCAGATGAGTGTGACATTAATATACTGTAATACAAAGGATTAGCGCACTGCTGGAATTGTATGATGGCTTTAATAGGAATGGGCCTAATAAAAACTATAATATTGAAAACATAATGATTCAGGAAAGGCAGAGTATAATTCTGGACAAATGCATATTTTATTGCTGCTTCTGATAAAATGACACATAAACAACTCTAATGTGACATGTCAGGAAAAAGAAGGAAAATGAAATAACGAGCATGGGACTGTCAAGAAAAAACAAACAAGGATATTGATTTAACTGCCACATTGCATTTCAAGACAGATGCATTTCTGGAGCATTTCACCAAGGACCACTGAACTTGAGCCAAAGACGCCATTACCAAACAGAGTAACTCTCTGCTGCTAAAATCACAGTGCAAGTATTTTCAGGCCTCACCTGAACGTTGCCAAAGTCAACAGTCTCATAGTGGAAATGGGCACACTCTGCCAACCTGGGGAAATGACCTCTGGGGAACGTCAGCCTAAAAAAAACGAAAAAAAACAGCACATCATCAGTATTCAAAACACTGAACCCATGATAGAGAGAAAAGCAAAGCAGAGCAAGAGAGGGAGAAGAAAGAGGGATTAGGCCCATGTGTGAGGAAATAGGGTTAAAGGCGCAGACTGACTGTCTGTCTGTGCCTCGCCCATCATTTTATAGGTCCTTCTTTCCCTGGCCTGGATAACAGCCCTGTTTTACAGCCTATAATAGCAGCAACACTGTCACTGAGAGCACCTACTTCTTCATGTTCTTGACCTTCATACTAGCCGTGCTGACGCAGGAGCGCAGGAGGGGCTCAGCTGGGTGCTCTGTGATATCATCACTCCTCACCTGCCAAACGGAGGAAGCGGACATTAATAAATTGTCAGTCATTCACAGGATGAACTAATGGTGGAAGTGATTACAGTCAAGAACAATCATGTTGATCACTATAAAACTGTGATTATGCATTATCAGGTACTGTGTAAGAAAAAAGTAGGTTGTGTTTTGCTAATATCATGCAATGTTTTGATATGTTAAGGTATAATATTTTATGCTAATGTCATGTTATTCTATCATATGCTACGCTATGTTATGCTGTGCTTTGCTCAAAGTTATGTTAAATGTTAAATTAAAAGTTATGTTAAATGTTACTTATATTATGCTAATGTTATTGTGCTATTCTAAGCTATGTTGAGCTGCTTTATGCTAATGTTATGTTATGCTATACTAAACTATGTTGAGACTTGTGTTATTTTATGCTAATTATTATATTATGATGGGTTAGGTCATGTCATCGGTATACATGAGAAGTATGGTAGGTCTTAAGACGTGTGTTTGCTAGTCCTATTGTTTTTAGTATTATAAATATTGGTGGCTTGTGTCTTGTACTTGTACTGTTTTATTTGTCCAGTTTGCAACTGGGTTTTGTTTTGTATTGTATTGTATTTTGACATGTAGGATGAGTTATAATTTATAAATAAACTTAAAACTTATAAAGAAAAGCATTAAAACAAAATAATTTGTAATAATTTCAAAGATGTTTTGTCACTCGTTTAAGAGACTTGGATAATAAAAGCAGGAGGGTAATACCCCTACATTGGTAAAATGTAAAGAAAGGTGGAGCTGTGGAGGCCTAATGCATAAGACTGGAGTAATCATAAGTAAACTTGGGGGGGGGGGGTGACATCATTATTCTGTGACAAAATTTGCATAGCACCTATGCCACAGCTGTTCTCAAACACGCCACCACACTCTCTCATCACCAAACTGGAGGTGACACGTCCTCAAATGCAGTTTCACACCTGTTCAGACTTTTATCACTGTGACTCTCACATGACTGTATGTGACCTCAGTGATGACATATCCTGGTGACATCATGGTGTGAATCACTTACACAGCCAATGCAGCAGCGTGGAAAAGGGCAAGTTGTCTGTTAGTATGTGTGTGTTATGTATTTCTTTTTAATAAGTGATGAGGCATGAGTTGTGTGCGTGTGCGTGTGTGTGTGTGTGTGTGTGTGTGTGTGTGTGTGTGTGTGTGTATGTGGGCGTGTACCCTGGCAGTGGATGTCTCCTGCAGCTCTTTCTCTTCTGGAGGACTATTGTTGGTGGCTTGAGGTAAGGCATCGTCTTTGCTTGGGTCAGTAGATGGTGGCAAATCTCTGCAGAAACAGACAGTCCATCACATACAGGAAGCAAAACACAGGAAAGGTAGCATTTCATAATACTAACATCCATGTAGTCTGGGGGTTTTCCATTAAGATTTGTAGGTTTTTGAAAAGGCACCAGAGGGAGCAAGTGAGCAAGATGAATTTATAATATGTGGCCTGGGCTCAATTCATGACATTGCACCAGCATGGCACAAAAACATGTTGTTGTAGGTCTGTTGTGTTTGAATCTGTGATATTGAGAAGGAAATGCATAAATAAAACGTGAGAAAACAATCATCTATTCCGATCAGCTCGAGATGGGAACTAATCCTTGATACAGATGAAAAATTGTTGCATCTCACACTACGGTAGAGTCAACAAAAAAAGCAAGGTGTCTTTTGTATGCACTCAGGAAAGCAAAGCTCGTCTATTCATGAGCCATAAAGGTAGTCCACCCACAAGGGAGTGCTTCACAAAACCTCCACTTGAAATGTGACTCAATATATTTGGGAGTGGAGGGTAAGGTTCACTCAGCTCAACTTTAATGAGCAACAAAGGAGAGAGAGCAGGCCTCGGATCTGTCACAGCAGTTCGGTGTGATGAGATCATGGCCAAGAACAATGACACACAGTGTAATTTATGTGACCCACAGGGACAGCGCTAATCACATACACGCAATGTAAATTCATAGGAAATACTGTGAGCTTTGGAGCTGATGGAGTTTTAAAGAGGAACAGTTTTTTCTCTCTGTCTCACTCTGAAGACTAGCTACCATTACACTGCATGAATTCATGCAGCATCTCATTACTTCTCTTGGTGCGCATCTATATGGCTTTACATAATTCTCATCAGCTGACATGAAGTATAGAAAAATACAGAAACTCACCGCTCAAGGATGTCACTACTTCCTGGTTCACCCTGGGGTCCTGAGGCAGCATTCTCGATCACCGCGGTAACCACACATCCAGCCTCCATGATGCCGCCAGACTGCAACAGCCCGCTGTAGAGAAACGTGAGTGGGAGGGAAAGGAAGAGAGAGAGGGTGGGCAGAAGAGTGGGTAGAAGAGTAGAGGATGGGAGGAAGAGACCGATGAAATGAAGCCACCGCCAGACGTCGACCCACTTGAGGCTGCAGCAAGCGACACTCAAGGATACAATCCACAGAGAGCAGACCGTTATCTGCGATGACATCATACTACAGCGCCGGGAGCTGCTTCCATGATAATGCACGTCAGGCTGAGAATTCATGGGACAGGTTTCACCAGAATATCAGCTTCTTTTTAGCACTGACAGGTTTCAGCTGGAGACTAAAACACACTTATATCTCCGTCAAGGGAATGTCAAGATTGTCAAAGCAGCTTTGGAGCATGCTCTTAGATACCATATGCAGGTTTAAGGTTGTTATTTTTGCTTTTAACACTCTAGAAAATATGTCTTTTGCTTCTTTTTATTACATAAACAATTACAATTTGGATTATTTAAAAGGATTTGAAATAAGTATTTTAAAAATTGTCCATCCCGGAATGAAAATTAACCCCCATCATGTAAGGCAAAAACCCACTGAAGTTCATACACACAGTGAGCTAGTGCCCTTAGACCGATTCTGGCTTTTTCCCCAAGTTATTCAAGGTGATGCTGTCATTTTCTTACTCTTTCAACAAAATAGAATGATATGAAAATGGGTTTAAAAAAAATCTAGTATATATTGTATTGTTTTTGGATTTATACATGTAACAAGCCAAGGATAGGCCCCTTTGTTCCAATTTGGGATTTATTTAATCTTGAATTAATTACCATTTTCCTGTCATAACGTTACAAAAACAGCCCAAAGTATTACACAGGAAAAATAACTCTAGCGACCCCTCTTCTTTTTTGATGAATATGTTTCTACACGTGCCTTGACATGTGCCTGAGACAGCTCATATCACTCTCGCTCTTTACCATCATTACGACTCCTCTCTTTGTGTACTGTAAACAAACTAGGAATTTCCTGATGAAGTGTAATTAGACTCTTCCTGATAGTACTCCACAATATTCCCATAACTAGGTCCCAAATGTACGTTGGTGCTTAGCATTAAAAAAAGGACTTGCTGGCACAAACACAGGCCTCTCCTTACACCTCAGTGGTCCACTTAAAAAAACTCCCTCCAATTGACATGAGGCAGTTTTACCTCTTCTCTTAACAGGTCTGCTAATCAACACAATGAGTAGCTTCATCAGCCCCAACTGCTGCTGTAGCAGTTTCCCACCAGCCCCGTTGGCCCATTGCCTCACTGAGTTGCTGTTGACGGACTTCAACAAAACCTCATGACTCAGCAGAATGTGAGCAGCCAGACAGAAATACAGGCCAGATAGAGCTCCACTCTATCCACATCTCATAGTATGTCTAATAGACACCATAACCTTGCCAGAGGAGAGCCAATGCATTACACAGACAGCAAAAATGAATTTACTGTTTAAAAGTATTCCATCAAGTACAGTTCCATAGGGCCACTTGGGATGAAAAAGCATTTGGAATGGTTGAGCCGTGTGTCAAATTATGCAGAAGTGGAAAGACGGAAGTGCCTCTTAGCATGTCTCAAATATGTAAGGCAGCACAACAACAAAGTTGTGCTGCACAGTCATCAAGATATGGTGATAATCTTAACGTTGTTCACGATATTTTGGCTATGCAGTGCTAATGGAAGGCAGAGATTCCTAGCTGTTGCTTGCATTCCATGATTAGAAATGTTGCACGGTACACAGTACAATGCCTGACCTTGTTGACTGTATCACATCAGACGGTGCAGGAACATGATGTACTTCACATTGCAAAATAGGCCGGCTAAATGCTTAAAGATGCAAGTTGTGTGAGAAGAGCTGAAGACAACAGAGCACAATATAAACAAAATCATGTTCTTATAGCAGGCACCACAATACATGAAAAGTAGACTATTTTGGAAATGACTCAAATAGCTTGAGCTATAAAAAGAAAATAAAGAAAAAGAAGGATTGTCCATGGCAGAAAAAACTGGGTGGAAACACTGACACTTTCTGCAGCATCACAGGCAAGAAAAATAGAACAATGTCAAACTAGGTGCCACAAACTCTCTGACACTGGTTTAACATTAGAAGCCTTGGAATCACACTGCTTCAGTAAATCAGGCAGAAATCATCTTTGCACTACTTGTTTATAAGTCAATTAAAACAATTCCGCATACCAGAGTAAAGAAGACGTCTACCTGCCACACTTAAAGGGAGAGAGCTCTTCTGCTGTGAGGAGAGTGGAGCTGCACAAAAGGATATTGCCCTGGTATCTGATGGCCTACATGGCGTTTGCAAGAAAAATAGGGCAGCCTACACACTGTTCATGAAATCAGTATCAGCAAGTGTGCTGACATGAGGAATGGCTGCTTACATATTTGTAGCTACAAAACACACAGCAGATGCATCTATGAGTCACAGCCACTTCTTCACATGTGAGAGGAGGGATGAAACGAGTCTGAGGAGGTGTAAAATATAAAAACGGTCACTTTACCTGTTTCTGTATCAGGGTTTGACAGTACACACATTAATGCTAATGCAGCTCATGTACGAATATTTGGTAGTACTATGGACCTCTAAAAGTGATTGAGTAAAAACATCAATATTGGTATTTTGTTTAAAAATTGTTTAAAGGCTGTAATTAACATACATAACAAAGACACATTTTAATAATAGATACATTAGCTAAATAATCAGAGCAGGCATTGGTAAAGTTTGATAAAGAGGTGAGTAATAATAAGGCAGCTTCGTTATTATCTCTGGTAGCTGTCCTCTGTATATAATTACCGATGGGGAACTTTCAACCTAAAGTAGGAGACATTTTGGATGAACCATGAATTATTTGCTTATTAGCATTCATATTAGTAGCATATTGGCTCTTTATTAGTTTTTATAAAGCCCTTATTAATGCCTTATCCTGCATGACCCTAGGCCACAAGTATATATACAGTAACTCAGATTATGTTCCCCATTCTAAAGTAAGATTGTGCTCATAAGTGATTCACTAGTACTTTGAGTTGGGTAAATAAGTGAATTAGTTATGAGCAAAACCTCACTTTACAATGGTGAACATATTCTGAGTAAGAAAAAGACCTAATTTAGAGGTATTTGGATACTATTAATAGTTATAGTTTTCTGTTTTATTACATAAGAATAGACCATATTTAAGGGTGAATGACAATTCTTGTGTTAGTACCACTTTATAATGCCCACACTAAGCAAAGTACATTAAGATTGTAAGATTGTAATCCTTACTTACAATCAATAAGTGTTTAATAATGAATAAAGAGCCAATATATACATAAGCAACTAGTCCATGGTTAACATGTGTTCCCAAGTCTAAATTGTTTGTACCTGAAGTGCTTAACCTTAGTTAACCTTCGTATTTTAAACACCTGCAGTGTTTTCTAGGTTATTCTGGTGTCAATAGGACTGCATCTGCATTCTAAACCGCTGATATACACAGCTGGAATTTGACGTGATTCTGGGTTAGAGGGTCATCTCAAGTAGGTCTCTCTGCATACTGTTTATATACAGTATACTGTATATAAGTTGTTCCTTCAGCCCCTGGTACTTCTCAGTCTTTTCTTGCTCCTTCTTTCTGATGTTGCTGTCAGCTGGGATTGCCACATCTATCACAACTGCCCTCTTTTGCTCCTTGTCAATCACCACTATATCTGGTTGGTTAGCCAGCAGCTGCTTGTCAGCCTGGATCTTTAAGTCCCATAAGATCTTAGCTCTGTTGTTCTCAACCACTTTCGGTGGTGTGTCCCATGGAGACTTGGGGACTTCTAATCCAGGCACAGATGTTCCTATACACTATCCCTGCCACTTGGTTATGCCTCTCAGTGTACGCTGTCCCGGCTTGCATCTTACACCCTGCTACTTTGTGCTGGACCATCTCAGAGGCATCTTTGCACAGTCTGCACCTTGGGACCTGTCTGCTATGGTAGACCCCTGCTTCTATGGATATGGTGCTTCGGGCCTGTTCTTGTACTGCCATGATCAGAGCCTCTGTGCTATCCTTTAGGCCAGCCTTCTCTAGCCACTGGTAGGATTTCTTGATGTCTGCCACTTCCTCTACCTGCCATTGCCAATGATACGATATATGATAGGTAACGGCTGGGTATGATGATACATGATACAACCCATGGAGGGACTTGATATTATTCCACAATATCTTCTCTTCTTCCTCATTACCCTCTGTCCTCAGCTGCCTGAGACAGTCCCATATCAGTTCATCCTGGGGAGCCATCTTCCTGAGGTATTCATTAGAGCCCAACCGATATATCGGTTAGAATCGGCCGATATGAGCCTTTCACAGACGTACTGGTATTGCCGTTTATGTTTGTCGATGTGCGCCGATATGAAAACTTTTATTTTACAGAATAAACAATGCAGGAAAAACGCTTTGGCTGTAATGGTGTCATTACCTAGTTTGTCCAGCTGAGCGCGCTCCGACGGCATTGTTTATAATGCTCTCAGCACTCCCTGGGAAGCACAGGCATTGGTTGCGTCACATCAAACGGTGTTGCGGATTCTCAGCGGTGTCTCCACAGAAAGTAACTAGCGTGTGAAATGTATCCTGTAAAGTTAATAATAAACAATGACAGCATCATTTCCCTCCTTTCAATATA
>JBBPCS010001606.1:0-14792 GCA_037974645.1 Hollardia meadi
AGAGAGAGAGAGAGAGAGAGAGAGAGAGAGAGAGAGAGAGAGAGAGAGAGAGAGAGAGAGAGAGAGAGAGAGAGCCAGGACCTTATAAAATAGTCCTAATCCGCTTCTCACCGATTTTAGACTAGATACATGATTACAAGCACTTTTCGCTGTGGTGACATTTTAAGAGCGTAATCACAATCTGAGTAAATCTGTGTCTTTATAGTTCAGCAGATGGCCAAAGATCATGAGCGTTAAATGATGAATCATTGATTTTAAAAAAAGGTAGTCGTCCTTTCATTCTGCAGAAAAGAGCTTCAACTCTACCACACGCCAAAGATAGGTTCAAGATGTTGTGAGAGAAAATATCTGCAACCTTATCTTCAAAGTTTGAACTGCCTGATCATGTCGCACCACAAGGCTTACACCAGACAGATATTGGAGCAGAGTGAGAGCTCTCATTTTCTTCTAGCGTTAAACTATTATTAAAGATTTAAGCCTTTTTAGACCAGAGACACCATAATGTATGCTCTCCTGCCCTTGTACCACACATTGTAACGCTGCCGGCCTCAATGATATAGAAACATGTTATGCAGCATTATGTCATGTTATATTAAGATGTAGTTTGTACATTTTTAGCATAAGCAATCATGACAGATTGAGAACCTGCAGTCGCAGCATGTTACAGCTGTGTTCATGCCCTTTACAACCCTATAAACCACAGCTAATACTGGCAATACTTTAAAGGTCCAATTTGTAAAATATAAAATGTAGGAGGGCAGCATGTCACCAGAGTAACCGCCAAATGCTGTCACTATACTGTCACATGTTGTACGTACACATTTTAACCACTAAACCACCTTGGCATCTCTCCTTTACCATTTTGATTATTTTCTATTCCAGCCTTTGTTGTCAAAGGCTGGAATGCAGGTAATGTCGTTGATACTTAAATTACCTTGGTTCTTTCCCTGAGGAGATCTGAGGTCATGGAACATTTCAGCGTGAAAACATCCTGCAGTCTACCTTAGGAGAGAAATCCAAACAGCCAGTGAGCATTGGCAGGCCTCTATCGGCTCAGACATGTTGCACGGGGAGAGGAGGCAATGGCAGGAGGAGGAGGAAGAGGTGGGGGATGAGCAAGCTCATTCGGGCTGCCAGCCAGTGTCCCCCAGGCTACATGAAACACTGATGGACTTGATAGATTGGCGAGAGCACCAGGGGGTTCAGGCTGAGCTGAGCGCTGACCAAACTCCAGTGCTGGGAGGGAAAATAAATCTGGCCGACACCAGCTGAGCGAGATCCGCTCCAAACAGAGCCTCCATCCAACAAGTTGGCTTATCGGGGAACAATCAAAACTTAGTTAGTGTTTGAGGATAAATGTGCCATGTGAGGTCACTGTCATAGTGAGGAATGTCTCCGATCGGGGGGAATAATGCAGCTTCTGAGTTAATTACCTGTCAAAGCATAAGTAACAAAATATTCATTGTTTTTGAACCTGGAACGTGTTTTATTATTTCAGACATGCCACAGGAAAGATCTGATGCATCAAATGAAAAAATGCACCGAGAAACACTATTATCAGACTTTATATTTATGCTTTACAGAGACAAAATGTTCAAACTGGAAATTGTTCTCTCACTACAAATATACATGTACTGTGTAACACATATCGTATGTAAGGGTACATATGAAGGCAAAACCATCTATCACCTGTCACTGAGGGTGTCTAGACTCCAGCCAAGGTGTTATTTGGCAGGGTTTTAATCATCCAAAGCAAATGTTGTCTCTGGAGCCCCAGGAGGTTCAGTGAGGGGGGATGGGGGAGGATGGAGGGTGAAGGCAGTGACAGTGATGTGCGCCTTTCCATTAGCCGATCCAGTGTGACGGAGACAATGCTAAATCTCTTGATGTAATCTCTGCAGTGCCACAGATAGGCTGCGTACACGCAGCCAGCCATCGCCATCATCCGTCTTCTCAAATGAAATATAATGGAGAAAATGGCCAATGGGTGATGGAGATTGATTTAAAGGGAACATGAGTGGTAATCAATATGGTTCCCTGTGCAGCCAAGCAACACAAGACTCCCCGCACCACCCACTGCCTACCCCAGGCTAAAGTTTGGTGCCATCATGCTGCCGTGCAGTTTATGATGAAGGTGTCACTCTCTGAATGATATGCCACAGCTGAGGGAGCCCATCTCATACAGAAAATGAGAGCTTTTTATCCTCACAAAGGAAAAAAGAAGAAGTTGCTTGTTCAATTTTGGTTTTGTTCATGTAATGATGGATTGATCCAAGGCATCCCAGAACAGGTTAGAACTGAGTGAAGTGGCTTTGAATGACAAATGGTACAGATGAAATGTTCTTAGGCCTCTGTTTCAAAGTCCACGCAAACTTGAAGCATCTAGAGTAGTTTGACATTTTGGGAAATACACTTATTCTCTTATTTGCATTCTTGCCAAGAGTGAGATGAGAAGATCAGCAACAATGCCGGCTGCTAGCTCTAGCTTCATATTTAGAGTACATTCAGTGGTAACGACCTTCTCGTCTAACTCAGCGAGAAAGTTGATAAATGTATTTCTCAAAATGTTGAACTGTTCTTTTATTTTGCTGCAAGCGAGGAGGGGTTGGAGTGCAATTACAGATGATGAACAATTTCACTTTAATATGCAACTCATTACATCTGTAGCACTTCTGATTTAATTTAATCAGATCATGTACTATGTGTATGTTGCTGAAAATACTGAGATGGAACATCTGCATTAACTGCAGAATAAATTACTCAAATAGCATGTATATGTTGCAGAAAGCAGTGATTTCCTTAACTTTCCTCACTCTGAAGATAATAGAAACAAAGGATCCAGTGAGATGACCCCAATACGTCTACAGTACAACCTCAGCAGCGCAGACTCCCTCCTTATCAAAGACGCTCATTTCTTGTGAATTGTACATCGAGGGAGGCTTACAGGCCTGCGTGGATGTCTATAGGTAACCAGGCAACGGAAAGCGATGATCAATAATGAATATGTGGCAGGTCACAGCTCAAGAGCAGGGTAGTGAGGGGTGAACCATACTTTTCTGTACCCACTTGGGGTGCATACAAATCCCCTTCTTTTCGCAGTCAAAGTCAAGAAACGGATGCCGATATGCTTGAGTTCTCTGAGGTCAACCGCCCCTGTTTTTCTCAGTGTGCTGCAGACAACAGGCCAACCATGACAGCAGCCCAGTAGGGGCTACAATATCGGTAGATGGGAGGTGAAAGAGGGAATTGCAGAGATGAAATTTTACTTTCGCTGTCAGAAATAATTTGTATGTGATGTAGAGTGTGGTGCAGAGGAGAGAGCCATGCAAGGAGAGTTTCAGTCATGTCATTTTGCCAACAAGGGCTGAATAGCATACATACTGACAGTGCTCTGTGACAGCGTCTACCCAGCAGGCTCCACTTCATCTGCGCACTGAATGCGTTCTCCTTTATTTATTCATTCATTTCCACGTGGCCAAGTGCTGTCACTTTGATGAATGGGAGATGGAACTGGCCAATTGTTTTCACTCGACGGGACAAGTCGCACACGCTCTGAACTTAAGCGTCCTCCTTGTCTGAGGAGCTCTGCCACGCTCTGCCTTTTAAAGGCCCACATATCGCTGCCATCGTTCTCACACGTACGCAGACACCAGCTCCCCCACCTGAAATCCCCGGGGCTTTACTTATTAGAACCTACCTGAGGAGTCGAGGCCGCTCCCTTCAATTTCCTCTCCACGGATCAGAATGCTTCATGCCAGGCGGAGGTTATGAAGTCAGCATAGCAGGTGAGAGGTGAGGACGTAACCACGGTGGATGTATGGATGTAACATTTTAAGAGGACACTTGTCTTAGAACTTCTAGATATGAAGCTATTTTGCTTTGTTGCGGATATTTAGATGAAAATATAGCTTCAAATGGCACTCGACGGGGTCCAAGCACAATGCACAGTTTTAGAGAAGAAAGCTTTAAACGCTTGAAGAGTAGGCAAGGACTTGATCACACGATGGGACTTGAACCATGCAGGGACCTTTGAATCCTCAGGTGAGGGCCAAACAGGAGCATTATGGCCCTGCCTTTTGGTCAAGTGGCACCAAATCCGTTACGGTCACTCAGACGTCATTCTGTATCTACGCACATCCACCAAATTTAGTTGCAATAGCACAAAGCGTTGAGGACATATGACATTGTATACAATATAAGCCAGCATTTGAGCAAACTCTGATGGGCAGTTATATGAAGACACAAACAGGCATGGCTTATATGGATAGATTTGTCCATTTGCAGCCCATCTGCAGAGTTTAGGCACTGTAGCTGTTACCTTTAAAACCGTTAAAACCCAGATACTTTTAGGGCACAAGAAAAAGAAATATCCGAACAGATTCACATACTGTTACCACTCCCATGTCTGACGATTAAGTAGCTTCTTTTTTCTTTTTCTTTTTTACCAGAGTCAGGCTAGCTGCCTCCTCCTACTCTCAGTTTTACTCTAAGCTTATCTAGTCGTCTGTTCACGTGAACGTCCTGTTCATGTGTACGAGAGTGATATTGATCGTTTCATTTAAATGTCCATTTTGTAGATTGATAGGGGCAGAAATGAAATAAAATATTATGTTTTCATTGGTGTATAATCACCTGAAAATAAGAACTGTTGTGGTTTTGTTACCTTAGAATGAGCTTTTTATATCTACAGCCCGTCATGTAAGTTGGCTGCAATCTGCAACCTCGCCACTAGAGGCCACTGTATCCCACACACTGGAGCTGTAACGCAGAGCAAAAAAAGCTAAATAGTGTAGGGCTATTTCTCTCTACAACTGTTCCTTTAAACCAGGGTGAAAGTGCTATTAACAATAGAACAATAAACTGGGCCAAAGAACTAAATATTGTGAAATACACATAATGCTACAATATAAAAATTTCCATGACCAAACATTTAATATGATCTAATGCTTTTTTCTTTTTCTTTTTTTTAAAGACCTGGAGACATTCCAATGAATCTTTAATTCAGAGGTGAAACAAGGAGTTTGAAGACTGAGTGTCTGACACGACTGTCAGATTTTATTCCAGCATCAATTTAAATCATCTCAAGTAACAACTGTCATTGCTTTTAATAATGACAGTTACAAATATCACTTATTTGACTATGGTAATATGTGTATTTAATGCACAGAAAGCAGCCATACATGGAAAAATTGACCTATGGCCTTCATTCGTACATGCATGACCTTTCGTGGTGGAGGCTAATAACTGCCTCGGAGGCTAATGACTGCCTCGGAAAACACAAACAGACAATGTACATTTAATAAAACTGTTCAGTCAACCTGATATAAACTGCAAACTGAGCTAATTAAATGTCAAAAAACATGTGACATGAGCGTTACCCTTTTCATTTCTGAGTCATGATGACATTTAACTGAAGATTTGCACAGCGACGCTAAGCATGCGGATATGAGCTAAAGCATGAGCACACTCGGGCGAAACATGTTATTTTCAAGGTAGATGAGGAGGGCCAGCAGCCTGACCCTGATGAGGAGGTGATTTTCATGTTACATGTAGTGAAAGAAGCGTTACAATTGATCCAAAGTGACAAGCTTCATAGCTGCTAACAGTATCTCAAGGCTGCAGAACTGAACACCTTTATTCTTGGATGATGTTTACTGACTGATGGATTTTTAAAAAAAATTAAATTTTTTTTTAAAAAGTATTTATTTATTTACCAACTTGTATACTTTGAGAATAACTAATAGTTTAGTTGTCAAATTCTTCTAATGTGGCTTTGTGTTTGGATTTCACACAACCGCTAATGTAATTATGTTATATTATGCAGACACTATTGTAATTTGTCTTCTTTCTCTTGCCATTGTCACAACCGCAATTCCAAAAATGTGGGGAAAACTGCGTGGGCAAATAGTCCAACAATTTAAGAACAACATTTCTCCACGTGCAATTGCAAGGAATGTGGTGATTTCACCATCTACAGCCCATGATATCATCAAAAGACCCAAAGTATCTGGAGAAATCTCTGCATGTACGGGGCAAAGGACGAAATACAAAACATTGAACGCTTGTGAGCTTCGATCCCTCAGGCAGCACTGCATTAAATACCGACATGATTCTATGAAGGATATTACGCCATGGGCTCAGGAACACTTTGGAAAACCATTGTCAGTAAACACAGTTCGTCGCTGCATCTACAAATGCAAGTTAAGACATATATCAATAACATCCAGAAATTCTCTGGGCCCGAGCTTGTCTGAGACGGACTGACGCAAAGCGGATGCTGCCACATGCTGCCATCCAGACGACGTCTTTTTCAGGGACGTCCCTGCTTATTCCAGCCAGGACGATGCCAAGCCACATTCTGCGCGCCTTACAACAGCGTGGCTTCAGAGTAAAAGAGTGCGGCTACTAGACTGGCCTGCCTGCAGTCCAGACCTGTCCCCCATCGAAAATGTGTGGCGCATTATGAAGCGTAAAATACGACAACGGAGACCTCGGACTGTTGAGCAACTGAAGTCATATATGAAGCAAGAATGGGACAGAATTCCACGTTCAAAACTTCAACAATGAGTGTCCTCTCTTCCCAAACGCTTACTGAGTGTTGTTAGAAGAAAAGGTGATGTAACACAATGGTAAACATCATCCTGTCCCAATGTGTTTGACACGTGTTGCAGGCATCAAATTAAGAAAAAAAAAAACAATAAGGTTTTTCAGGTTGAACATCAAATATATTGTCTTCGTTCTGTATTCAATTACATTTAGGTTAAAAAGGGTTGTGTTGTTATTGAGATTTTACATGTTAATGTCCCAACTTTTTGGGAACCGGGTTGTATTACGTGTCGTCATATAATCCTTAATTTCAGTGGATAATTGAGTTCCCACTGTTCCCACAGATGTGCTCCTTTTGAAAACAGTATGGGAAAACATCATCCTCCGCTGTTCTGGCACGAAACATTTCAGAACATTTTTATTTACCAGACATTTTCCATCCGACTGATGCACCCAACAAACCGATTTCTTTTTCAGAACAAGACGCCTGAAATCAGCCTAATCTATATGCATGGATAGATGTGCCATTGGGAATGCATAGCCTTCTCACCTGTCTCAGGTGATAGAGGAGAAGCAGAAAACAAATGATTTCTCTTTTACAAGCGTCTTTTTTTCTTCTGTTGTCAGTGTCTCTGTAGCCATGGTGAGGCTCACAGAGTCAAGGAAACTGGAGAAAGCTGTCGGGTTGGGTTGTCGACTTACGCGAGTTACCTTGGCAGAATGAACAAAGAGTGCAGGATGCCCGCGGAAGCTTTAGCACTATGTGAAATCCCTTTGTTGAGCGCTATCGAGTCTCACCCAGACATCGCTTCTTTCATGCATTCTCGTCTGCTCATTCCTCCCTGTCTTTTTAATCTATGCCAAATGACAATGGTAGGCTTATTTGTCAGGTGATAGACATGAATCATTTTATTTCATGTTTCTGAACTGTTGGCAGCTGATTGGTGCCACACAAAAAAAAAAGGCAGCCAGGAACCAGAGTGGCACAGTAGTAATAGAGGAAGGGCAATGGTTAAATGTTTGTTTGTTTTTATGTCTGCTTCTATTATTGTTTCTTTATGACTACAACTGTATGACTCATATTTTTGCACCACTTTCTGATACTGTCTTCATGCTTGGTTGTGAAAGATCCCTCTGGCTGGTGTTTATTAGCTTATTTGGTAATAGATCACTTACACATTATCTTAATAAGCTGTTAATTAATTGACATGGTCCTGATTGTCAACTTTCTTCTAGAAGGTAAGTGATCCATTGAAATTTAAGAGCCAAAAAGACTTCTGGAGGATCTTCTTCCAGAGGATAAACTTATTCGTCCTTACACAGGCCCAGAGTGCCAAATCTTGAGAGGAGGAAAGATTTCCTGTGTGCTGGGCCAATTGTTGGGCCTCAAGGGCCAGTGATAAAACTCAATCCAAGCTGTCTTAAGTCTTTTTCTTGTCATGACATTCCAATAAAATCAAACACATATTTTTTTAAGTCTTGGGTCATGCAATTGGTGAGGTTAAATGACGTGAACATTACGAAACAACCAATAGGTGTGCTCTCTCCAGTAGCAAACAGGAAGCAGCAAACTGGGCAGATAGTAAACATGAAGGGGACAAGTCTCGGTTCTCTTGGACTGTGGAAAAGGAGGAGAAAATGGTGGCGTGAACCAGAGTGCCTCTTTGATGTGTCCTCCCATTTGTACAACAGTAGAGTGGAGAGGGAGAAAAAGTGCTTTACAAGCTGACAAATGTGCCAAACTCAGCAGCTTCTTTACAATAAAAACAGGCTCGTGGCTTGAGAGTGAAAGTACAGAACAAGTGCCAGAAGTCGATGAGTCATGATGAGACGGGGATGCTCGCCACTCACTGAGTCGGAAATGATGATGTTCTGGAAAAGTACACTGTGAGTAACAAGGATCCAGAGAATAGTCTCCAGTATGATAGATTGTGAGCTGAAGTGGGCTGGTCTGAGGCATGAAACTAAAAAATGAGCCCCACTCCGGCTCTGTCTTAATTCAAGAGAAAACTTAGAATGGACTAGTCCATTTATGTTAGAGCAAATACTCAGGTGAGCCTTCCACTTCCAGCACTTAGTGTTTTCAAAAATAAATCCATTTGGTTCCTCTGGGTAACAGGCAAATAAATAACCCACTCCAAAATCATTCCTTATGCTGCTAGAGATAATATCTCTTCCTGGGAGACTGAAAGGGTAATTAACTTATCTGTGTGTGACCAAGATTTACTGAAGTGTTAAACAGTTTAACTTGTGCAGTTAAAATGCAGATATACGGTATATTCATGGCCAGTAATCACACTGATGAAACAAAAAAATTATAACCACCAAGACATAATGGCACAAGCACTACCCATCGACGGGGATTTGTATCTCTTGCTGCAAAACAATCAGTTGGCGGTCTGTTTTCTCAAAAGAGTGCAGCTTTGGCAAGTAAACGCTGCGAGCAGATTGCTTCAAGTTTTTATTTCAGCAATGGCTTGGTGACAGCCATGGGACCTGAATGTGTTTTTTTCTTTTGGTTCCACTCGCTTGAGAGCGGTCGTTTGGGCACGGTGCGAGGCGTTGTGGGAGCCCCGGCTGCACTTTACAGATACACAAGCCTGCGCTTTCATGCCCAGACCCATCAAAATGGCCCTGCCAGGCTGCTATCTCCTGGGACTCGCTGCTGCAGTACAGGAGGATTTAAGCTTTTTATGAAGCATTTTCACAGCCAGAGGTGCACGCAATGTCAGCCTGTGGGCCATTTTCTCCTCAACAAGGGTGGACTTAACTTCGCTGGACACTTAAACCTGGAACTGTGCTGGATGGAATTTTGCATCCAATTTGGACAACTAATTGGACTACATAGAGGCGTGAAGCCTCGGAGCTTTTTATCCAACACAGCAAGTGCACAGGAAAAAAAAGAAAAGAAAAGACAATCCTCCTTTTCTGGCGCATTGTTCAAAAATCCAGTTAATTATGCTCCCAGAGAAGTGTGGTAAACTGGGCCAGTTTGTACTACAGCTCCTGTGGACTGTGAGGTGAACGTTGCAATGAAAACTGTTATTGTTTATTCTTGCTTGAGGTGCAGCAGGTTAATTCAGGAGCTGCGAGTCTTTGGGAAAATAGCAAAAGGAAGTCGTGTATTCATTAAATCCCCTTATGTAAAAGGTTGCAAATTGTGGAGTTATAGTACATGCGTTTGTGCTTCGCTTTCATCTCAGCAGTATTATTCTGTATTTCACTGGTGAAATCCTGAAGCAGAAACCAGGATACAAGCTGGAAAGAGCATTTTAAAATTTAGCTCACAATCTGTGACAATTAACAGTCCCTTCGGCCCATGTGTGATAAATTGCTAGAAAGAGAAGCCCATTTGTTCCAGCCGTATCTTCGAGGCTGCAGTTAGAAGACTGAATTATCTATTATCAGACAGCACTGGAAAAGAGTGGAAACCAAGCACAGAACAGGCCTTCAGATTTGAGCCATCTACCAGACTGGGGTACATTTGCATGTAGCCTACCCCAGGACACGCTTTGCTGTTTAGTGTCCAATCACAGTCAAATCGACAGATACACAGCCATCCCGAGCAAGATATTCTGCTCCAAATGATACTATAGCGTCTTAAACTTTGTTGCATGATGGTCAAACATTTACATAAATTAAAAACAAAAATTAAAAATAAATAAATAACTTTTACCTAATTACAGATACATACTACATGCTACTTTTTGTAAAAAAAAAAAAAAAAATTCATGATTTTACATTACATCTACAAGTATATGCAATATTATAAGCTGCACACACATAGGCCTATTCCTCTTTTGACATGAAATAAATGTATTTCTCCAAAAATTCTGCACTAAATTTCTGAGATTTAGTTGATAAAACAATGTATCCTGTTACAAAAAAAATAAGTAATCTTCTAATACATTTTTCTCCATTTTAACGTTCTTTTTCCAGTCTTGTCTTCCATCTCTATTGATGCAGATGCTGTCCATGGTGCTGATATGTGTATTATCTGCGTGCAAACTCTGCCATCTAGTGGCTGACTGTATAAAACGAGCCTGCGCAGTGACTAGGTGGAACGATTCCCGGAACTAAGGCGTTTGTTCCTACCCGAGTTACAAAACGTGGCGCACCCGCAGTGTTTTGGCAATTTTTGTTTCTATTGGTTCCCGTTTTAAGTAAGTTGTACCGTTTTGTCTTTTATCTCCCGAGGGATGCTACATTTATGTGTGCCTGCATATAGAGTATGGGTAAAAGCCAATAGGTTTATTGTATCACATTTTCACAATGGTAAAGTGACAGTTTGGTGCTCGCTAGTTGCAGCTGTGTTAGCTTTAGCCTAGCCGGAGATGCTAATTCATGAATTAAATGGGTTTCTTCCTTGTCATTCAGGGATGTTATTGTTAGCGTAAAATCGCGACCTTGTATTACTGTATAAAAGACATTCTCAAATAGCTCAAATAACTCAGATAGTTACAAATATTAAGAACAAGTGACAGACCGGTTGAAAACTGTTATTTTACGCATAACCGTCATTCAGACATTTAAAACTGCGTTAATGCTGTACTGTACATATGTTAAGGTTAATACCTAGAGCGGTGTTTTATGTTAATGAAATCTTAACTTCATGATTCGGTTCACCCCACTCACCGCCATTCACGGTGTATTTTGGTCCAGCCTGGAGCAGTTGCTGTGGGTAAAATGTTATTCACACACTTGAAATATAGCCATTTAAATACAGGAATGTAATGTTATTGAATGGTGTGATCTGTTAAATCAAGCAATGGTGGATTATAGTTCACAGAGTGGAGTGCTTGCACCAGCTAGAAATAAATTGCAAACTCAAAGGTAATTTCTGGCTCTGGTGATCTGTGTAACTGTGCACATGACTAACTGTAAATACATTATTTTCTTGCAGTTTCTGCATTGTTCTTCTGTTCCCTACATCTTTATCCAGCCAATGGACTGACGCCAGCCAGCAGAGATGCTGTTTAAAGATCTCCCCAGAGAGGCCCTGATACGGCCCTTGACCAGAAATGAAGTGGTGGGCATGCTGCTGCGCTTGACCATATTTGGTGCAGCCACCTACTACAGCATTAAATGGGTTGTAGAAGCTATGGACCCTACCTCCAAACAGAAAAACCAGGCCAAGAAAAGGGTACATAGAACACAAGCACATAACATAAGCATGTCATTGTTATATTATGTAAGTTGAAGGTGGACGTAGCTATTTGGCCTGGTTCTGTGCTGTCAGCGTAACAGGTGTGGTTAAGAAACGAAAGGAGTGACTGGAACAGCATTTTGCCCTCTATCTGCCATCCTCTTGTGCCCTCAGCTGAGGTGTGTGTCTTATCTCTCCAGGCTGAACAGCTGATGAAGAGGATTGGTGTCGAGGGGGTCAAACTAACAGAGTATGAGATGAATATCGCATCTCACCTAGTTGATCCGCAAACTATGAAGGTAACAGTTGTAATCCTCAGCTCACGGTATTGAGATTATCGAGTGACATTACATTTTAACCCCTTTTTTTTTTCCTTTTTAAAAAAAAAATGATTTAATTTTCCAGACAGATGTTTTCACTGTGCTCTGCCTTCCTGCAGGTGTCCTGGAGAGATATAGCAGGTCTGGATGAGGTTATAAATGAGCTGCAAGACACAGTCATCCTGCCTTTTCAGAAAAGGCATCTTTTAACTGGATCCAAACTCTTTCAGCCTCCTAAAGGTACTACAGCAGGTCTTTTAAACAGAACTATATTGGTAAAATGTTACACAGAATTTTTAAGGTACCAGCTACATCATAGGACAAACTAAGATACTTCTCATCATAACTGTGAGTGATGTACTTGTGGATGCTATTATTTAACCTTGAGTGCTTCTAGAAAGTAACTTGACGATGACATGTTTTTGTTGTTTAGGCTTTGTTCTCCAACACACATTTGAAAAGAGGTGCTAACTTTTAACTTTATTTTTAGGATATTTCCATTCACATTAGGTCAAATTCATAGGAGCTGTAGCTGTTTTTACATGTTTCTTCAGTTTTTGAGAGGAGAGAGTTTCAGTTTTATTATTTATAAGAAAGCAACATCTTATATTACAATAAATAAATAACATCATCTGCTGATGGTCTGCTAAATAAAGTCAGCAGACAGTTGATTTAACTGGTGATGATCTGGTGAGGCCTGTGCAGCAACCATTTTCATTTCTCGCTCATTTCAGGGGCTTTTTGCCTTCAGCCTGGTTTTTATTGAAACGCATGGATTGGTTGGATTAAGGTCAGGGGACTTAATTGGCCAGTCTAGACCAACATGATGTCCTTGTGTGTATGTTAAGGATGATTGTCGTGCTTCCTTGGTACAATGAGGTACACCCAGCAGGATGTAAAGCCCCTCCATGTGCTGAAGAAAGTTAGCCTTTTAACCTCAGGATTAATATTTATTTCTAAATCCAATGCATTAGAACTGAAACAATGAAGTCACCGTTACAATTCCTGGCTGCAGTATCTATCATGAATTCTAATCATTTGAGTTGAAGTGCATCAAAAGCTAGTCAACATTAAAAAAAAATGTTTTAAGATTCAGACAAACTACAGATGTCAGAAGTTGTGATTAACCTCATCAGCTTGTCTCTTCGCCATTCTCTTCCTCGTTATTGTTAAAAAGCCATCCAGTGCACTGTGCCTCCTTCTGGAGTTATGTGCCACAAAGCATCTGACAAGATTAGTGCACTTGGCAGCCTGACAGCAAATGATCACTTAGAGGAATACTTGGCTTTCTGTTGAGAGTTTTTTTTGACTGTTTGGCACAAAGGTTTACACAGAGCTTCAGGATGAGTCAACTTCCAAAATTAGCTGCTTTGGGAACCCAGTTCCACTCCAAGTCTCCAATCTTTGTTTAGATAATGTAACTTTTCAAAAGTATGCAATAAATATGGCGAAATTTTCCATTTGTACGTGTGTTAAAGAAGACCAAGTAAGGAAAAAAAAATCTCCCCACAGTTGCTACTAATGGTTGGTATTAGTTAAATAATAAAGTCTATGAGGGGATGGAAAACCATGTGTCAAAATCTTTCTTTCTTTATTGTTTTACTCAAGTAGAGCATCGTTTATAGACCTACAACTAGTCTTCACTTGTGAATAATATTCACTATGCAGAAATTTAAAGAAACGAAATTCCTCATTTCTGTACAAATTTCGCCTTGCAGGTGTTTTATTGTTTGGTCCTCCAGGATGTGGGAAGACCATGATCGCCAAGGCAACTGCCAAAGCCTCGGGCTGCAAGTTCATCAACCTCCAGGCCTCCACGCTGACAGACATGTGGTACGGCGAGTCACAGAAGCTGACGGCTGCCGTCTTCTCATTGGCTGTCAAAATCCAGCCCTGCATCGTCTTCATTGATGAGATTGGTGAGCTCGTGTCAGGAGTTATTACTTTGAAAATGTAAAAGTTTATTCCACTGTTAGATGTGATCTGGGTCTGGTACAAACAAGCGCCAAATGCCGTTAGATTTTCCGTTTGGCAAGTAAATCTCGCAAGGCTATCTGCCACACCGGCGGGTAAATGTTTGTACTGAAATAGTCACGTAACAAAAAAGTATCTACCAGATTTTGGTTTCATTAAAAGTGTGCTGTTTCTGGCTGCTGCCTGTGTTGGAGTTTGACACACACAAGGACAGAGACTTCATGGTGCATTCAGGTGCACCTCGTAAACCCAGAAATCAATACTCAAAACGATTGTATAAAAAGGGAAAGTTTCTTTTTTTTTTCTTCTTATTTTCCTTTGTTGAAATACATGGGCCACATCTGTCATTACTTTCTTGTTCTTCTACTACAGGAATTTTTAGAATTAGATGCTGGAATCATAACAATATCCTGTTTATTTCTACACAGGTATTTTTTTTTATAAAAATCAAATTGTAATCAGAAAACCCCCCAATATTTTTTGTTCAGTGTATATACCACTCAACTTGGCCGGTGAGTCAAAAAGTAAATTTTAAACACTGAATATGATTTCCCTTTATCTTTACTTTTCAAGCAGAAATTATATTTTGATGTTTTTACATAACAAAAATATCAAAACGTGTCCTTCAGAAATGTATTCTGTACAAGTTTGAAAAGCAACTAAAAGAGCATGAAAAACCAGAATAATAGCATTTCTTTTATAGATTAACAGCTCCTTAACGTGTACGGAGTCCGGGGGGGGGGGGGGGGGGGGGGGGGGGGGGGGGGGGGGGGGGGGGGGGGGGGGGGGGGGGGGGGGGGGGGGGG
>JBBPCS010001607.1:0-14791 GCA_037974645.1 Hollardia meadi
CTCTCTCTCTCTCTCTCTCTCTCTCTCTCTCTCTCTCTCTCTCTCTCTCTCTCTCTCTCTCTCTCTCTCTCTCCTGCATTTCCTCTCATTCCCTCTCCTCTTTTCTTCTCTGTCTCACTGTCTGTCTGCATGTTTATGTATGGTCATAGAGAGTTTCATACCACAGCTGTGTGGGTGTCTGCATGTGTTCATTTGTGTCTGTGTGGTTGTTTGTGCTATTTCCTTATATCAACATCATTGTGGGCTACATCAAAGCAACTTGGACACCACAAATCCGGTGACAGCTGAACTGTGTTTTAACAGTCTCACCACATGTGAAATCACACAATGACACACTGTAGGAAGTGTTACATCCTACAGTGGGTAGTAATAGTTAGTTAGCATAGTTAGCCTAGATGAAGACATCATTTACTTTCTGACCTCTCATGTACACAATATTTTTAGAGTGCCGTATCACAGTTACAGTTACATTTAATATGAAATATTATTGATATTTTAATAGTCTTAATTTTAATATTATTATAATGGGTTTGAAAATTAGGAGTTGCCCTTTTTAGCTATGCAGTATTAATTTTTAAAAAAAAGCTTAATTGAGATCAAGAACTCTTTTACAAGAGAGACTGGAGAAAAAAAATACATGTATACATCATTAAAACACAGTCACATTAAAGCTGACATTTTCTCTTTTCTTACCTACAAGAGCACAGAGCATAGTGCAGACAGTTGCAGAGGCAAAGCGCAGCACAGGTATACATGATCATTTCATTGTCTGGTCAAGGACTGTTTATATAGCTATGCTTGTTCTATGATATGAGCCCCAGTCACAGTACGAAAACAGCTAAGCTAACTAAACCATATATCCGCCTATATGTAAACCTATTCATAAACGTGGCAGCCCTGTCTGACTGTTAACGTTTAGTCATGCATTACGTTTTCCTACTAGATCGTGGTATGCTTTTAACATTGTAGTAGAGAAACTGAAACACAGAGTTTTTCTCCCATCACCCTCCAGCTCAACTCCAGCCTGTGTAGCTTCTGGCTATGCCACACACAGCTGTTACATCATTAGTTGTACTTCGAAAAGGTCAGCGGCAACGGAGGTCAAAGTTGAAATAATTTGAACTTTGAGCGCAGCGCCTGGGAAATACCACACCAAGGGTAGAACTGTGTCTATGTCTGGAGGATGTCAAAAGCAGACTGCATTCGAGTGAAGGCCCAGTGTGTGAAGAAGTTGATGGCATACAAGATGGTGTCATCAGTATAAAAATGGACTTTGGATTTTATGTATAGCACAAAGAGCAGTGGGCCTAACATTGTGATCCTTGCGGGACATCCATATTAACTGTCTCGGGGCTCAAAGCAGAATCATCAGAACCAATGAAATACAGCTTACCTAACAAAATATTATTATCAGCAGTATCAAAAACCTCAGACAGCACAGTGTAGCTTTTGATGAACCACTTAAGAGGGACTTGCTGTTATTATCTTTGCTGCTTCAGCCTCGTTTGCCTGTAAAAAAAAAAAAAAAAGAGGGTGGCGATATTTCACAGCAGAGAAGCTGGAACAGCATAGTTACGTTTACCATCTGCTTTTGAGAAATAGGTATATCCACAGGCACACATGATTAATATGTGATAGGTCTTCTTACTTCATGTTAAAAAACATTTGCTTTCTGGTCTTGTTTCAGTGACGTCTGCAACATTTATATTCACTGGACAAGTGGCTGAACACTGGTTCCCCATCATCTCCCAGTGGGAGGCCACAAGTCAATACAGGGGGGTGTGCACGGCAATAACTCCTCTGTCCTTTACGCTGGGTATAAACCAAACACCACTGTGTGATATAGGGGTTTGTTATGCCTGCTGTCATGCTCAAGGGCATTCCGAAAGATAGCTGTGTCTGCTTTAAGTAAAATGTTAATGTACATTCTTAGATCTGTTTACTGTATGTGCTTGCAGCCATGTATTCCTATCCTAAAATATAGCCTCATATCTTTGTCCGTTTGACTAAACTGAAATACATCTGTTCGGTGCTCAAACCTCAATGATGTATAGAACCTCGAAACAGTAAAACACCTGTGGCTAACATAGACAATCACTTCATGATAGAAAAACAGCCAGAGCAAAGCAGCGTTCCAAACCCTGATTTAAAAATAAATAAATAAATAAATAAATAATCACAAAGCCATATTGAGGCTAAATCTGAATGAATCAGAGAGACAGTAGTGCCCGGAATGATTTAGGTGTCATCTTCGAGCAAGCTTCTCCATTCCTGTTAAATTTAGCTGTCAAGGTGTGTGAGAAAATAATCCTGGAAAAGAAAAGTGATGTGGTATTCTTTACTTTTTTTTTTGTTGTTGTTCTGATAATTTCCCAGAATAAATATTGCCACCTTTTCAAAGAATGAATTATGTATCAACTTCATTTTGACTGAGAATATTTTAAAAATGATTCCAAGGTTCATTTCTTTTTTTCTTGCCCTCAGTTAAAAAGTTTAATTTTGCCGTTAAAAGTCTGGGCATTTTAGCATTTTACAAGCCTGTTACATCCAAATGGAGGCTTTATGTATACAATTTATACAATTATTATGGGGGGAAACAGGCATTTGTCACATAAATATCCAGATAAAACCTAATTTAATGACATGATTCTCCCTAATAACTACTGTATATAAAGAAATACTAGCATACTAATGCTATAATAACATTGAGAGAAAGAGCAACCAGGAGAAATAATGAAGTCATGAGGTTTCCAGATTAAAGTAATTCCCTCTCTTTTGCTTTCTCCATTCCCTCCATAAAAGCCTCCATGAGCTCACCCTCTCTTCTCCAGATGTTAAAATGTCTCATTTCTTCTCACTAAGGAAGGAAAAAAGAATGAGTCCTTTTGCCATCATTAATCTACTGACTGGCTTCCCCTTCCTGCCCTAGCTTAAAGCAGACAGAGCACTGGCCGATTTAATGTGAAGTTAAGTGATGCTGAGGCTGCAGTGTAGAGCACTTATGTCTGCAGAGGCAGCCAGGCCAGGCTCTGCGTTAAAGAGCAGCCATTAGCCCTCTTTTTAATGAAGCACATCTCATAATGATATGTATATTCTTTTCTCTTTACCTCCATCAGAAGAAAGGAACAAACTTCTTGGCTCATAAAGCTGCCATTCTTGTGTGTCAGTAACTGCTCAGGGATAGTTCAGCAATGGGAACCAATGCCACTAAAGGTGCTTAGGATCCAGATGGCCAAAACCCAGAGCGCATTCACACAATGTGATTTTAAATCTCACAACCAAAACAAACTGATGATGATGCTATACCGGCCACACACTGAAAAAGGCGGCTGGATTATCAGTTCACACTTCTTTTAGTTGAATCAGGCCATGTCTTCACACTGATTTATAAGTTTATGCAACACCATTTGAGTTCAGTTGTTAAGGACGGGTTGCAACCCCGTCACTGACAAATTGCATTTATATACTGCTAATTTGCAACAATAAATACATTAAAAGAATCATAGTGTGCGCCTGATTACTATTATGTTAACGAGGCACTTCAGAGATTTTACACATGAAGTTCAGTTTATTTGTAAAGAAGATTACCAGTCTGTGAAAACAACTCTATAATGTCAGCTCTATAACATCAGCTGTGGCTCAAAAGGGAGTGTCAGGTCAAAACAAAAAAGTGATTGTGTAACAGTGATGTTATCTTGTCTTAAGCTTGAGACTTGGGCTTAAAATTTTTCATGTCCATCACAAACGAGACGCATGGGTTACCAAGAAAGTTGATATTTAGGGGAGGCTAATAAAAGAGGCATATGCACTCTTGCGTTGCATTATGGGAAAGGATCTTAATGTTTTGGAGCTTGACCCATATTGGAGAGTAAAAGCTGTCCTGTGAGTTCCTCAACTTCATGGTAGTACAACGTTGAATTCTGGGTAAACCCAATATATTCTCTGATGTCAACTGTCTCAAGGCTACAGGTATAAACAGTGGTGGTGGAAGTGCAACTTTGAGTAAAGCTTATATGTATTTGTATTTGTAAGTGTTATGTGACTTTATAGCCTTCGTTTATGCTTCACTACTTTTACCTAAAATGAAGCATCTAAATACTTCTTCCACTATTGGGTATAAAGTATTACGTTATTGGTGGTCCATATATAAAAAATTTACTAGCACCAGCAGTTACCTTTTAATGATTTCTGATATTTGAGGGGGGGTTTTTTTGCCTGTCTGTGTCGTCTCCATCAATGACAATGGGTTATAAAATTTACAGTGCATTTGCTCCAACTATGTTACACTGATGTTGAAGGGTTACTTTCATGGGGACCAATTAACATTAGGCACTCTGTAAACCAAAATCTTTCACTGAACTCACCACATTTGATCAACTGTCAATAGCAGCATTCAAAGCTGCCCTGAAGACTCTTTTAGAATGTTTTTTAAAAGGCTCAGATTGTCCTAAACATTAAAAACACATTAGGTTGCACATAATTTATAGTCAGTCAGTCAAGTTCCCAAGGAAAGAGAAAAGAACAAAGAGCTCAGACACTTGAATGTGCGAGGAGCAATGTAAAGTACATCCAGAGACAGACAGCACCATTTCATTAATGCAGCTATTTGCATGAGAGATCTTGAGAAAACTGTGAGAGAAAAAAAAGGAGGAGAATCAAACCAAATGTGAGCTCTTTATCGTAAGAAGTGTGTTAGTACTGAAGCACTTTTATGTAATGAGAGCTACCACACTAACGTTTAGAAAGACAATCATAACAATAGGCTATGTATGCACCCATTTTTGATTCAGGTGTTTATCTTTGCTGGCAAGGTGAAGAATGTTTTTTCATACTTCCAGACGGTGGCTTATTTTTGAGCTCAAATGGACTGTTCAGCTACATCATGCAGCTGCTGAATTCCCAGTTTCGTGACGGCAAAGGCAGAACAGTGGCCTCCATGTCATGTTATTTCTTATGCAATATAAAGCAGGTAGTATTTAAAAGTGTGACAGATTTTGGTGTGTGTACGGAGAGGTGGGCACGCTGGCAAATCGCTCCTGCTTACACTTTTTTCTGTCAAAGCAAAAGAAGGCATGGTGGAATTGGAGTATTTTATGTACACTGTGTGCACTTAGCATCAGAAAAAGGGAGCTGTGCTTGTGTTATTGAAGAGCTCATACACCACATTTGAGGGGGAAAAAAACCCTCAGCTGCCGCTCTCAGTACCAAACCAACTTCCCAACTCAGTTTCTGACCTACTAGCTCCCCCTGCTGCTCGATAAAAGAGAGAAATCAAAACAGAGAGGCTTATTTCCCACCAAAAAATCCCTCTGGTGTGCAAGATATCCTAGCAGGTAATATTGCTTATCCATGATTTGGAGAACAGCGAAATATACATTTTTTTTCCTCATGTGGACCTATGGTGAAATCATTACTTTGAGAAATTAATGTATGTATCCGCTGACATGGAATATTCATCAAAACGTTTAGAAGAGGATCCCCTGGCTCACGAGTCATTTAAATCTGAATAAAATATTAATGACCCTGGTTCATTCGTCAGGCTTTAGCGTCTCTCTCTCATCAAGTATCAAAATGTTTGAAAACTATCTATGCTGGCATTCAGGGAAGCTACAGGAATATCTACACACTCCACATACATACATTGTACATACTGTGTCCAGTGAACTTCTTAAAATATTTAATGCTGTTAAAATCACAGTGAGGAAAAATGGAAGACAATATGTAAGAATTATGGTCCATGTTAGATGCCTGTGACCTTGAAAGATGAGAGACTTGATTAGCTTATTGATTAGATATTCTCTGCAGACTCAGTATATTTTCAAAGAGAACATCTGTCTCAGACTCCTACAGCTGTGGTGCTAGAAGACAAGAAGTAAGAGCAACAGACAACAGAGGATGATGATTAAGTTTTTCACATGCAAGCCTGTGAATTTCACATCTAGCATCAGTCCTGTTAGTGGAAGCTGAGTTCTCTTCAGCCTGGGGTTTTTTGTTTTTTTTTGCACGCTCCAGTACCCACTAAAATGCAAAGAGCCACAGGCAAAGAGAGAGAAGAGACTTAATCTGAACGACTCTGTCTAAACTGGAATTATCAGCTCCCTCTTTAATCTTTGAGGTACGAAATATTTAAATTTTCTAAGAGCCGCCTACTGTAGTCGATTGTACTTTACCCACCTACTGGAACGTCAGCCCTTCACATAGCATATTTGGCCATACAGCAGTGTGCAGCACACACAGTCCTCAGACATTGTTTAGTGCGTGGGAGCTCATTTTGGCAGTGTTTGACAGTTAAGCTTTTGATTTTGCGAGCTTTATGTATGTTTGTTAGTGTTAGCCAAGGCAAAGCTCCACAGAAACAAGGAGAGGACGTCGAGCACGACAAAGGAGAAGAGAGAGTAGAAGGTTTGTTATGGTGCACACTGGTGATAGTAGACTCTTAATGGAAGGGCTGATATAAATCTGCTGTTATTCCACTTTTAATGAAAGAAATGTGAGTAATAATATTGTTGGCTCATATAAAGCAGGAGCACAGACAGAGCACAACCAAAAATAAAGTGCTAAAATTCAGCAGACGAGGGATATCAGGGAGCGTAATTTGTATGTGTCCCTGCTCACAAACACTGGATAAATATGATGGTTCAATAAAGTAGAAGTATTATTTCAGCATCCTTATACATCCAAAGCCAAAGCTTTTGCACCAGCCCTGCCCTCTAAGAAACTATGACAGCTGGTTCAGGGCCTCACTTGTTCCAGGGAAAAACATCTTTAATCTGGTTTGGGGGCCATAATGAAATGTGCTGTTCATAAGGCCTGTAACCATATTAGGAGGAGGGGAAACTTGATATTAAGGTGGCCTCCATGGCAACAGTGCCGGGGACTGTGAGTTCAATGTTGGGGAGGATTTTGAAACAGATCCATTGGGCTTTAGGAGAGACGACAACGTGGAGGGGGGATATTAAAGGAGTTGCATTTGCACATTGAAAATCCTTTTGGAAATAAAATTTGAATTCCTCCTCTCATCTTTTGGCATTGCCACACATGATCCTTGCTGTGGCATCATGTTAAACACAAGATGTGTGTTTTATATTCTAGAAATCTATGCAAATAAAACTAATGGAGGAAATATTATATAGGATTTTTTCTAGAGTAGTTGTCCTCAACCTGCTGTCCACCACAACAAAGTCTAAATGTCAAAGCAGTGGACATTTTTGCAGACTCTTTATTTTCTCCTGCTCTTTGCCCTTGATTGAGCATGCTGTCACTGTCACAGGTCAGTAATATGCCCTCTCCTTGTTCACTGCACTGAGGAAATGAGTGTTTATCTCAATGTACTCTACAGTGTGGAAGGTCTAAAATGAACACTCCCTGTGGCATGAGCAGCTTTAATAAGAGCTGATCATAGCCACATGAGTCAGACAGTAACAACATCCTTGACATAGAGGCCCAACAACTCCGAAATGGAGATATAATCCAGCTCTAACCATTGAAAATTAACAGCATGGTCGTAAACAAGAGGACAGGACAAAGGTTGATACGCTGAGAGATTATTCTATTGACAGCAACACATTAAAAATCCTTAAATTTCTACCAGTTCCTACAGATATTATGTTTCACAATCACCAAAGAAACAGAAATGAATCAATTTAAACCTGTACCATTGTTTATACGCCATCATAGTACCTTTACAAAAACTGAACAAGATTAATGAAGGCTCTTCTCCAAGAAATCGTCAGTGACCTTGATTCATTAAACTCCAAGTTAAACTTCTAGCTGGCACCACATAGACAATGTCCAAAGAATTAAGCTGATAACACAGGAGACCACAGAGTCATAAAAGGACACATGGCTCCCCACATGCTTTCAAACAAAACAGATTGTTGAGACAGAGACATTACAACAGGAACAAACAAGTGGAGAGAAAGGCACTAATACATACAGGTGTGGGAAGCTCCATGGTTCAGTTTTGTGGATGGTACTTCAGTATAAAAATTCAAAATCTGCAAGCTGTTGGCTTTCACAAAATACATCACAGTGGATGATCACATAATTTCTACAAAGGTGGATTTCCATACGAAATTGGCATTCACAGACTGCTATCTCCCATCAAGACGGAGGGAGCCTTGAAGTTGAGGTGTGCAGAAAGCCTACCTACACAAAGCAGTAACTCTTGTTTGATTCTCACCATCCATAGCAGAAATTGGCCGGAGTTTGAACCTTGCACCACTGAGTATAGAAAATATCAAATGCTGAAGCTAACACTAGGGAACAGATGTACTTCCAACTGGCTTTAAGAGCTTGTGGTTACCCTGAGTGGGCCTTTGTTAAAACCCAAACATCCCTTGTGTGGCTGCTGTCTTTGAAAAGTACCAGAGGATTTGTGCAAACCGCAACATTCTGCTATTTTACAGGCCTGGAAACACACTAAGGCAATGCTTAGTTCACCCAAGGGACGGCATGTCTAAACATTAGCAGAGCATCAGATGCAGTGAAGTGCAGTGAAGAGTTCATAGATCTGTTGGCAAAACCATACGACCCTCCACAAATGCATTGCACAGCATCAAGGAGCCAACACACGGGGTCAGACTTGACTTGACTGAAAACAGGTGGTCTTCAAAAATGTTTAAAAGAGGTTTGTTCAGGTGGGGGTCATCACATTCACACTTTTGGTTTTGGGTTTCTAGTTTGTGATTTCCTGTTTTATTTTGAAGGCTCTTTCCTTGTATGCCTTGTCTTGCTTCACACTTCCTGCCCTTGTTCTTTTACCGCCAGTTTTGATTGTCTGCCCCGCCCTAATTTGTTACACCTGTGTCTTGTTACCTTGTTTAGTAGTCCTGTGTTCAGTCTGTGTCTTTGCCAGTTTGTTGTTGCTCCTTGTGTGTTACTCGTTTCAGCGTGTTTTTCCTTGGGTTTGATTCCTAGTGTTTTTTGGACTTTGTTTTTTGGATTTTTTTTGGATTTAGCCTTCTCCCATTTGGATTTGCTTGCCTTTTTGGACTGCTTCTCTGGTTTTGACCCCCGTCTGCCTCACCATCGGTAAGCCTCATCATTTGTGTTAAGTAAATATACAGTATATCATTGTTACACCTACTCTGGCGTGAGTGTCTGCATCTGGGTCCTCCTATTCCTCACGTTCACACAAGCGTAATACTGGGGATGAGAGCATTACACTGTCATTAGCATGACAGTCTAAGTGTCTGGTCCAGACTGTATATTTGCCATTGAGTTTTAACATAAGATCAAAATCAGTCCTCCTGCCTCAGGTCAGATCATGTGGCCTCTTGATGTGGACTTCTGACACAGACATGCATGGTTCCCAGGGGATAATCAATGACTTTGGTGACCCCATGACTTTCCCTTTAGAGCCACTGTAAGGTTGAAATAGGTCTTAAGTAAAATGACTCGACAACTATTGGAAGGACTTAGATTTATTAAAGACATCCCTGTCTTCCTCAGGATTCATTAAAATAACCAGTGATCATTTAAACTTTCACCAATAGCATCATGATCAGGTCAAAATTTTAATTTGTCCAGTATTTGGATTTATGACATGTAAAAAATAATTGCATTTCCATCAGCTTGACTACAATGTAATTAGCAAATTTTAGCATGCTAACATGCTAAATTAAGGTGGTGACCATGGTATAGATATTATACCTCCTAAACAGCATTGTCATTGTGAGCATGTTAGCATAATGACGTTATCATTTAGTTACTTTTTACTTTACTTAGCACTTAAGGCCTCACAGAGCCTTGTTTATTAGCCTTTTTTAGGCTATCATCTACTTACAGGTAATCTGACTGCTGTCCAAGTGGATTTGTACCAATTCATTCGTCATCTGGGTACAGTTTCCATTCAAGCATTTGATTTTCATTCCAAAGATCTAAATCCCTCTGAATATTTGGCAATTTTAAACCTAATCTCTATTCTCAAAAGGTAAATGTCATAGGATGTTGTAAAAATGAAGTTATTTTTTCACTTTTAACGTCACATTTATGACATAATATAATATGCACAAGCACTGTAGAGCTAGTTCAATTTAATGTGGTTGTATTTCCTGCAATTGACAAACATGTCCATTTGATTAACAATTAAACATAAATATGTATGTCGAGTGAACAAGCAAATCCTCAGTGACCTGACCTTTAATTTTGCCTGTTTGTCTGTGTTCATAACAAGTTTACAAGTAGCTGTTCAAAAGCTCTGTGCAGGAAGCTACCAATGGCACTGTAGTGTTGATCTGATGTACCACATGTTAATACTCCCCCCCTCCTCCCCCATCTCACACACCTCCCCACGCACACTCTTCAGTACCCACCTGAGTCTCGTTCATGAAAGGAAATCAAGTGTCATCATCCGCATCTTGTTTTGGCTCTGTTCCTCTGGATCCTCTGCACCCTGTCTGTCGCTGTGGAGAAACACCACAGCTAAAGCACACGCAACCTGTTTGGCTGGTGTTATATTGGTCTGTGGAGGACTAGATCTCAGGATTGAGCCACATTTGCATTTTAATTTTATATTCCACACCATAGCTTCCACAATTTTAACTACTTTGTGCTTGTGTAATGGTCCTTGGTGAAATGAACGCGGAAGTTTATAGTAAACAAAGGACTTCATTATGCAAATGCAGACCCGAGTCAGACCCCAGACTTATAAAAATGTTTGTGTGGATGTTTGCTGATAAACAATCTGTCGACTTGTGGTTTTCCACATGAAAAAAAGAGTCACGGAGGATTAATGTGTGCGAGTATTATTGGATTACCTGCACTCAACAGCTGGATAGGATACAGATGCTGCAGCGCACGCAATTCTTTCAAATTTACATTTAGCTTTAGACGTACAAAAACCTTGCGTGTGTATGCGCTTTCGTCACCTGGGCCACATGCATTCACCTGTGCAAAATCCTGTACATTCTTACAAGTAAAAAAATAAGTAATGACTAATATCATATTTATCATCCCTGTGGTGCATGCCAGAAAACACTTGAAGGATCTATCTTTGTTGAGATACCTTTCAAATCTGATTGTGGTAAGTCTAAATACAAACTTAATAGGGAAACTAATGTTTTGTTAAAAGCACTATAAACACATTAACTACTTTGATGGCTGGAGGTGGGGATGGTTCGAATGTAAGTAGCAGGTTTCAAAACGTATAATGAAGAATTTAGCAAAGACTATCTGAAACATAAAATTTGATTTGTTTTTCTGAGACTCTTTCAAAATGTAAACATATAGTCAGTGTTTTTGCAAAGACTGAACCAAGAAAATGTCCTTTTACTGGCATAAATATATGACGATATGTCATTTTCTCCTGGCCATTTTTCATCCAAGGGTCCATCTTTTGAAAATGCGGAAGGTTAAAGTTGGCAGACATTTTTTTTTTTTTATGAACATAGCCAGGGGATTCCAGTTGGAGTTGGAGGATTGAAAAAAATGTTATTTTCTGAGCTCACCCTGGCAATAGTGACCTGCGTAATGAGCAGCTATTCATTTTCAGGTAATTAGACTTTTGAAGAGGAAAGGAACATCCACCCTTAAATGGAACATTTCACACCACTCCTCCTTCAAACCACCACTATGCTGAAGCCACAGCTAACAAGATAAATGCTGGCAAGAGCAGTCAGATTTTAGCGGCTGAATGATGCAACAGAGAGTACAGGGAGTGAATGTCAACATTTCCACAGTAAATTGCGAAAAAAGTGTCCTCTTCTGCACTGCATAATGAGAGCTTTCTGAAAGGAATGCTGGGAGCAAGGTTGGAAGAACATGAATTATAGCCTACTTCAGCATGGTAGCTAAGCAGAGTGGAGACTGTATTCAACCCTTTGTCGTCTTGTCTCTCCAAAGACAAGTGTATTAACTTCTGAATGGCATGTTGAAGCCCACTATAGAGGTGACTATGTACTGTAAGTAGCAACTCTGTGAGGCTGTACATTGACATAAAGGTGCTTTGAGCTAAATGATATGTCGGCATGCAAACATTTTCACATGACACAGTTAATATGCTGATGTTTCGTGGGTGTAATGTTTAAAGTGGGTCATTAAGGCCACAGGACAGCTTAAATGGTATGAAAGGCAGTCAAAATAGCGTATTATATAGCCACAAGCCTAAACAAGATCAATAGTCTATAGCCAACCAAGCAGCTCAGTGTTGTAAAATAATATTACATTACAATATTACAACAATATTTTACAACAATGACAATTACAATGACAGTGCTAATATGTTCATGCATAATGAGCATAATGTTTACCGCTTAAGCATGTTGGTATGCTGGTATTTGCAGGTATTTGGTCAACAAATTTTCAGAAACATACTGTATGTTGACCAGAATAATGCCAGATGAATGTTAAGGGATTACCAAAGTACAACTCATCCTGTGAATGTTTGCACAACATTTCACAGTTGTTGAGACTTTTGATTTAAAAAAAAAAAAAAAAAAAAAAAAACACATACAAATGTGAACCTCAGTGGTCAAGGAAAAAGTTGGGATCACTGTCAGAAGGATTCATCCTCTGGGAACTATGAATCACTGCACAAAATTCTATGGCAATCCATTTAAACAGTTTTAGATATGCCCAGACTGTTGTTCAAAGAAAATATTGTCCTATAGAAACCTAATAACCTGACCATGTGTATTATCACAGTGTGAGCTGTGAAAAACTCTGAAATTCTGTAGCCCTGGACAACAGTGACGCAAGTAGGATTAATCAAGAGTAGTATAAAAAAATGGCCGCTCAGTGTAATCAAAAATCCAAGTATGAAAAAAGGCCTGGCATAACTTCACCTCGTCGAAATGCCCAAAGGTCACATTTGTTTGGCTTTTAATCTGTTCAAAATGTCAAATACAATAACGTTTTAACATTTCTTCAATGGATGTGCTGCCTTTATGGTTCAAAGCATGCCTAACTACCTAAGTGCCTGCTACTGGAGGTGTACTGTCCCCAGATAGTGTTGCTTTTTTTTTTTCACTGAGTCACTGAGGTGTGGATGAGTGCTGCTAGTATGGGGCTTATGTGAAATACACTGTGGAAAGGGTTCTTCTTTGATTTCCGTCAGTCAGACTGTGCACATCTAGTCCCTGCCAGCTGGATATACATCTGTGCACACTGCTTGGAAATAAAACTTTTTCTTGGAACACAATGTGAATAGCTTAATTGATTTAACCAAGCATCCTGCCACATCGGAAATGACTGAAAATTGGAAAATAAATGACAATTTTGTTTGACACTCTGCAGAGGAAAACTGCATTTCCCCATCGCAATGACATTGGATCCCTAAGGCTAGCGTGGTTTTAGTGCTTCAGTTAATGTTGTTTCAGCAGAATGTCATTGAGGTGTAAACCCAGCCGTCAGTCTTAAATTCACAATTTACCGGTTAAAGATGATGTCCCTCACCACAATGCTACTCTGCTTCCTTCTCTACAAAGCAAGACTTTTCTGTCAGCAGAGGATATCAAAACCATCTCTCCACATTTCTTTGAATCTGCCTCAATACTTCAACCCTCTCCATTTCTTCCCGGTTCCCTCAACACACAACGTTCTTCTCTATCTCTCATCTTTTTAAGTCCCTCAGTCCTTCTTTTCTCACAACCTGAGCTAAAATTGCTTTCCTTATTTTCTGTATTAAGTAGTGCTTCAGTGATTTGTGTCTGACCTGCCACCTGAGTCCACTCCTGGTTGATATTAAAAAGAAACAAAACCTTTGCTGCCTGTAACCTGAAGCATTTGTCAACATTTAATAGCATTTTGAACTGACATACCATCTGACTTTTCGAACTTAAATATCTTTTTATTTCAGAGATACCGATGTAAAAAATTCAAAATGATTTCAATATTGTTGCAATAAATTAGTTCAAGGAAACTGCACTAAAATTTAGTGATAAAAGCCTTACAAAGTGACATTAAGAAGCTGGAGCAACCTCGAGACTGGGTTTGTGAACAGAAATGGCTTCATTCATATGTCAATAACATATCTCTCTTTGTTACTTTGCTTGGGCTTCTTTTATGTTTATAATTTTTTTTCCTGCTGGCCTGACACAGACTGAATAAGTCGGTCACAATGTGTCCCATATGCTTCTAAGCCAGCAAGTTTCCATTGTCCTCGTTCCACAAGTCATGTAGAGAGATTTGCATATAATGGGTCACCCTATTTGAACCAAAACTGGTTCACATTTTTTGGTCATGTAATCACTGTATCTTGTGTAACAAAACTCCGTCGCTACTTTTACATTACATCTTGATGCCATATATGTTTTATGTAAAGCACTTTCAATTGCCTTGTTGTTGAAATGTGCTTTACAAATAAACCTGTCTTGTCTTGTCTTGTCTTGCTACGGTCACTCCCCCCTTGTGCTCTGGAAAACACATCTTTGCTAAAAGCGCATCCGGTGAAATATCGCCAACGACACCAGTTTAAAAACTGCTAAATATAGATTTAGATTTATCTGGCGGTGATCAGCTTAATCAGCATTGTGTGAACTCCTTTGGCTTGAAGGTAACAGACATTTGTTTATATGAAAAACAAACACTCCCACACTCGAGGTTCAAGTTATATAAAGTAAGTTACGTAAGGAAAGGAGATGAATGTGTTTACTATATTTTTTTGAAATCCATTCACTAAACCTACAAATATAAAATTCATTGTGGCGCTAGATGAAAACGTCACATAATTATCTTGGTATTTTGATATCTGCACAAAATTTAATAGCAATCCATCCGATAGTTGTTGAGGTGTGTGTGTGTGTGTGTGTGTGTGTGTGTGTGTGTGTGTGTGTGTGTGTGTGTGTGTGTG
>JBBPCS010001608.1:4079-14790 GCA_037974645.1 Hollardia meadi
AATACTCCGACTTGGACTCTGGTTTCTGGACGGCACGTGTCTGACTGATGGACAGTGTTTACTAAACCAAAGCTGACATTCTTTGCACTTTCCAATGAATATTGGGGTATTTAATTATTTTGGTTTTTACAAGGCAATTTTTGCATTAAACTCAACCGAGTGGCATTTTTTACAAAGTAGTTTGAGCTTTGCTGTAGTTTGCTGTGTATGTACAACGTGATCTCATGGGGTGGTATGAATAGCCCGCCTCTTTAAAGGCGTGCCATTACACACCATTTAGTGAGTTTTAGACGTGCAGGAAAGGAGGAAGTGAGGTCCTGTGACCTTCATCGGCTTAGTCACGTCTCCTACGCAGGGCCGCCTATAAGGCAGGGAAAAAGGGCAAACCTTTTCTGGGACAATTGCTCATTAAAACAACAAAAATAAACATTTTATTCATTGTTGTTTTAGGACAATGTTGCCTGTTGGATCATTTTCTGAAGTTTTTTGGTGCACAATGTCAAAATGAGGTGCACCGCGGGCGGCCAGACACGTGACCTGAGAAATTTACTGATGTAATCTGACTACTAGCTAATGTTGGAGTGAATTTCCTTTACTATTCCAGGACCTAAACATAAATTGTGATCCCAGATAAGAAAGAAATGTTACAAGCTAAGAGGTAGCTAGCGTCAGTGAAGGAGTCACCACCACCTGTGAGAAGGAGGGTGGGCCTACAGTCATAGGTTGGTTAATTTTAGGGATCAAAACTACTTGATTAAGGTTAGGAGAAAAGATCATGGTTTGGGTTTAAATATGTTTAGTTATGTTACGTACATCACCTGACATACGTTATGTGTGTTGAAAACGTTACATAAGTCAACTTACGTTAAAATTGGAGAGTGTTTCAGTTTCACACGGGACACAAACCCCGGTCTCCTGGGTGAAAGTCCTGCTTTTGTTTGACCCATCCACCACCTTAACCTCCTTCATGTGCAGACTTTCTCGCTCTTTATCACCTGACATTTGTTCTCTATGACATTCGCACCTAAAGTTAAATGAGAAAAGCAAAAAAAAAAAAAAAAAATGCATTGTGATAACACGCAAAATGACAACGGCATGCTATTCCTACGTCATTTGATGAGACCAGGCTGTACTGCAACATTTGTATATGTGAGCCTGGCTAATGTACATCGTACACTTCCTGCTCTTGTCATGCAGTGCCACATTCCTGACTGACTGAGTGGTTTTTTAATATTCAGCCAGGCTCTCCCAGGTGTTCGCTGCCAAAACTGTCAGGATGTAACACTTGAGCTGTTCCATCTCCATTTAGCCACAAACTCTCATCAACAGATTTAAATGGCTTTTAGTGCCGACTGGTTGTTAAACCTCACAGTGTCAGCAGAGTTATTACATTAGATAACTGTTAAATTGAGGATTGTCTTCTCCAACGAGAATCGCCGACTTATTTTCTGTATTCTGCTAATGGTTCACTTTGTCTCAGGTTTAAAGCTTGCCAACACGATAGACCCCGAGTGCTGTATTTTGGAGTGAGCCTGAACTCGAGTGGCTGATTCAGTCACTCAACATAATCTTTATGCTGTGGATCTGTCCTCCTGCCTCTATTTTTGTGTCTAATACAGTCATCAAAAATGCTTTTACTATGAAAATCAACTGGAAAAAAAGCTTTAAACGCACAGTAACAATGAAACGTGAGACAAAGAATCACAGCGGGACTATTTTCTGCTGTCCCCTCCGTCCATTTATCTTAAAAAAAAAAAAAAAAAAATCAATTGCCGTTGCAATTGCCTTTCTCATTTTGAAAAAAAAAAAATTACAATTCAGCCTCTGCCTCAGAGCCAATCATTCCATCTTCTGCATATTTAACACATGCGTGTTGCCCCAGATTCACGAAAAACCCCTTCTGGCTAAAGCCATGTCAAAGAATTAAGAAGAGACATTGTTAAATAGAAAAAAAAAATAAAGTGCATGAATCTCTGCAGGGTCAGAAGAGAAAGAAAGAAAGCAGAGGGGGAATAAATGTAAAAAAAGAGGCTGTTTGTGAAATTGAATGGCTCTTCGGTTTCGAAGAGAAGGTCGCACAATAATCTGGTCACGTTTTCCTCTCAGCTTCCGTCATGCCTCCGAGCTTCCTGGTATCTCTCTGAACTCAAACAGTTGTCAGGCCTCCAAGTCGGTGCACTTTGCAGGGACGTTCAGGCTTTTCAACAAACGCTCCCCTCTCCCTGTCCTTCCCTCGTTCCCATTCTTTCTCTAATGAGCTCTCTCGCGCAGAGTTTAAAAAAACAAACATTTATGACTGTGCTGTTTTTGCACATTCACAATCATTTCGATTCAAATGCGTGGCGTATGTGCAGACAGCACACTTCAGAAGAAGGGCTCATTATAATCAAAGAAGAGGAAGTGCCAGCAGGCCTGCACCTCATCTGTTGTTTTTCTGCTCCTCGTGTTTTAATGATCAAATGCCCCCTGGTGGTTCACATTAGTCATGTGCATCTTCTTTTCACAGCCACAACTTATTGTTGCAACATTCTTGGAACTGTTACTGTTTGTCTTATCTATCAACAAAGCTTTCATCTTGAAAAAAAAGGTGCCTGAATAATAAGACATATTTTATTGCAGCAGCAGAGGATTCAGCCAAGGTGTTAGTAGATGCCTAAATGCAGTGGTACTAAGTACATTTTCTAGTACAATTTTGTGCTTAAGTAATTATAGATTTGAACCCTTTTTCTCCACTACATTTCTGAGGAAAATACTTGAAATTTTACTCCATTATATTTACCTCACAACATTTTATCATACAACCATTGTCTGTATATAAAGATGGACGACATCAGAGCTCCCCAAAAGTGAAGCCAACGCATATCGATCGCCCCCTGGTGGTGGGCTGCAGTATATGTCATAAACCCCTCCCCCTCAATAATATCAGGTGGGACATGGGCCAAACTAAAAACTCAAAGTACACCTGAAATAATTTTTTTTTCCCAAAGATGGTTCCTGTCATTTTAGGTAGTTCTTATCACGCTGATGTTTGTTCAAGTGTTCATTTTTTCTGGTCAGTTTGGTTTTAATTAGTTATTTGATGCTATAAAAAGGAGGTGAAACGTCATGATTGACAGCTGAGCCCTGCACACGATCGGGTGGGTGGGTGTATTGGCGGGAACTCGAGACCGCGGCTCTGTTGCCGGGACGGCAGCGCTCGCATCCCGGATATTTTGGATTCATTTTTGTACAATGGGAGGAAGTGGAGACGCGTCGTCCATCTTTATTTATGTCACATCAGATAAGCTTAAAAAATAAAGCTTAAAACCAGTGGTTCCCAACCTTTTTGACTTGTGACCCCTTACAAAAGAAGCAATGTATGAAGTTTCAGATGAGTTGTCAGTAGACCCACCAAAGAGACGTTTCCCCTCTAAACCTCTCATTTTCATGTTTCATTGAAATAAATCTTTGAGAGTCAAAGAGGTGAAATTATCCAACAAGTCTGAGGAAACTTTATGCGGCAGAAATTAGATTTTTCGTCTTTCCTACCGATTAGCTTGTGACACCATGGACGGAGTGAACCCTTATAGGCTGGGAACAACTGGACTAAACTATAACAGTATATAACTGAACTAACTGTCAACCTGCATCAACTGGAACATGCTGCATGTACAAGTAGCATTGTCATTTTGCTGGCAATATTTCTTTACTTTAACTCAGAATCTTAAAATTTCTAGTAATGGAGTATTTTTACATTTCAGTATTGGTACTTTAAGTTAAGTTTAGGAAGTGAGAACTTCTTCCACTTCTTCCCAGTACAATGCCACCCATGATGCCCCAAATGTCTGCCTTAGGCATTAAAGTAGCCTATTCTTTGTTCTTTAAAAGAATAACACATATTGGAAAATAATGGATACTTCTGGCCTAGTTCTTGGGGGAGGAGGGGGGCCTTTATGGCTGTAAAACATGTTTTATCTTCCCAGCTGCCGCAAAGCAGAGTCCGCTGGGAGAAGCTGTTTGTGGAAGGGTCACAATTTGAATGGCTTGATCAATAGTTTTTCACAAGAAACACACAAACCCAGTAGAGAACACTTCCTTTTGTGCGTCAGTGAGCATATGGGGATCTCTGGATCAACCATGTCAGGCGATATACTCCAACACTCCCCGGAGAGGCCTTCTCTTGCCAGAACAAAAGGAATCAGCCTTCATGTAACCAGGCCTGTAAAATCAGAGGCATTAAAAAGCCCTGAAATCCATCGATCACACGGGGCACTGACACACCCATCGTCACAAGCAAACCGGGCTGAGCGGTGAAACCAAAGACGCCTCTAAACTAGGCCATCAACTATTCACTCTGTTGTGATACACCTATCAGGTGTGACGCAGTCCGTACTGATTTCAGCTCGCCTTTGCAGGAATCACTGCTGGCTGAGCCGTCACACAGATCGCTCCGAGGGACGACCGGCTCCATGCATATTTCACGAAGGCAGCCCAGTTTTGGGATAATTCCTCAGCTGCTTTAGTGAGGATGGTGACAAGAAACCAAGAGTCACACTCTATACCAAAAGGGATCTCGGTCGTTTTTTTAAAGTTTAATCAGCGCGCTGACTCATTAATTGTCCGCCTGTCAGGGATTCACGGGCTTGTTGTATAAATGACAGAGCACGAAGAGGACTTTGCGAGTTATCTATCCAAACAGCTTGTGCAATCTGTTGTTAAAAGTCTCCGCTCAGGAGCAAAGAGAAGCCTGATCAGACAAAATCAGACAAAGTGTGGGAATGATCTGCACTTTATTAAAGTGTATAAAACAAGGAAACACTGCAGTTCATGTCACTGTTTTATAACACTTTTATAACAATTTCAATCTCTCTCTTTGTTGTACCCGATTTTCACACGCTTGCTCAACTCTCACACACTTAAAGGTGCTTCATGCATAGTGCCAGGTTTATAACACCAACTAGTCCACGGATAAATTACATGAAATTGGCAGTAATCATTAACTTCCTGATTAAACTAAAGGCATGCTCAGAAATAGCAGCTGCTTTGTCTTCCTCCACCACACACACACACACATGCACACACACACACACGCACACACACACGCACGTATAGATTCTTCATAATTGTAACCGAGATACTTCACATTCAGAGTGACAGAAATTCTTTATGCATCAATGATCTTAAATTGATTAAATGCAACTGTAAGTGATAAATCAGTCCAGTCGTGTCGCCTGCATTCAATGTTAATAGAGTTGATCAAAAGCAAGAATTTCACCATTTGATGTTTCTTTTTGCAATCCAATGCAACAAAAAAACAAACCCCACAAATAATCCCACAGTTCTGCTAACAGTTCTTTTCGTTTTCAGCTCTCTTATTTGATTATTTTGTTAAAAATGCTCACCACCATTTCCTCAAGGGCACGAAAACATCTTTAAATGTTTTTTTTTGTCTGATCAACGGTGCGAAACATCAGGAAAATCAGCAAATCCTCATATTTGAGAAGCTGTAACCATCAAATGTTTTGCTAATTAATAATAATATAATAATAATATAATTAATAATAATTAATTATTTTTTTTTATCATTTCAGTTGCAGTCTTAACAAAACTAAACAAGTTTTTTTTTATGCTTATTTACTGCATTTCATACAGTTCTCCTTGAGTCGTGAAAGCACTGAGGTTGAGCAATTTAAACAATCATATGGCACCTCATTCTTCATGTTGTGGAAATGTGGTCAATATATCCTTTTTTTTTTTTTTTTTTTTTACTGGAGGGGCGTTGGTGGATTATCCATCACTTGTTTTGTTTTTGAACTTTTAAATAGATTTTTTTTTTAAAACAACAACAAACAGTCGTGATAAATATTCAAGCTTGAAACCTTAAAGGAATAGTGTGTCATTTTGAGAGATGCACTTATTCATGTTCGACAGTTAGAGGAGAAGATCAATACCACTCTCATATGTATCTGCTCAGTATGAAGCTGAAATGTGGAAAGGGTTAGTTTAGCTTATTTACCACCAATCAATAGTCTGTACAGATATTTAGTGTATTAGTGGCGGCGGAAGGTGGATTTTGTTGACATCAGAGAGAGCAACGCCAGCTGTTTCCCCTTGTTTACTGTCTTTATGCTTCGTTAACATCTTATAATAATGGTATTTCCCAAAATGTCAAATGATTCCTTTAACATATAATAAAATGTGCACAAATGGTGAAAAGAACACATTAAATCAAAGAACAGAAATTGAAATTAAATCTCCATGTTTAAAAAAAAATTTTTTTAAATCTCAGTAACACTGAGTTCTAATCTTTATTACACCTGCTGTAGTAGCTAAATATGGTGTTGTCTATCCACCTGCGGTACTTGGACACAGCAGTGTAGACTCCAGGAAACTGGGCAACAGCACAACCTTTCCCCCAGGACACCAGGCCGTAGACCCGGCCCTCACATACAAGTGGACCCCCAGAGTCCCCCTGAAACAGCAGGAAAGAAGGACACGTCAGGGATGACTTGATATTCCCCCAGGGTTCCTAATAAAGGATTGGTCTGGTAATATTCTCTATTTTCTTATTGTCAACAGATCCCATGAAAAGAGCAAAAACACTGAACTAACAAGTGTTTGTGCAGCCTGAGCCTGAACTTAAGTTATTCCTCTGTGCAATAGACCATTACAATTTATTTTGACTCAGTTTCACGTACAACATCCTGCTGCTGTAATCACTCATTGTTCCACAAAATGCTTATTAATCAGCAGCTGAAAATAAGCCCCAACAAATGCACAATTTACTACTGTTGAGTTATGTTTGCTACAAACTACAGAGACCAGTTGTTTTAGGAAAACACTTTGGCTTTTTTTTTTTTTTTTTTGGTTTCTGTCGATGTTGCATTTTTATGTACATTATTGGATTATTATTATTATTATTATTATTATTATTATTAGTGTTAATGTGAAACAGTATTTTCTCCTGCTTGCCTGCTCCAGCAATGTAGGAAAGTGAAAAGTACAATATTTCCCACTTACATATAAAAAAACTTCAATAAAGAACAAGTACCTCAAACCTGCATTAAGTAAATGCACTTAGATACATTCCTCTCCTGTTTGAGGCAATTTTGTAAGGATTTTCTAGAGGTAGAAAAGTAAGAAACAGTACAGGAAGAAAAACATAGAACTACGCCAGCCTTATCCTTTACTGTAACTCATACTGCACAAAGATTTTCCCACAGTTCCCACATGACTAAACACGACAAGTTGAAATGGCAGAGTTCAAATTTAGGACAAGGTTTCTATTCTGCACAATCAAATATATCAAGATTTAGACGCTACTTGTAATGATTTCAGAACATACAGTGAGTAAAAATAAGTCCTCTCACCATACAGGCATCCTTTCCACCTGTACTGTAACCAGCACAGAGCATGTTTTCTGTGATTCTGCCGTCGAAGGACTCACTGCTGTTGCATTTTTCTGTGGAGACGATGGGGAGCGTGACGGTGCGGAGGGTGGAGGGGATCTGGCCTGTGCTGGGACTGGTGTATCCCCAGCCGGACACTCGACACACTCTGCCCTCCGCTATGGAGGCGCCCTGCCGCGGCAGCAGAGCGACGGAGACGTAGCTGTTCAGATAGACCGGGGCCTTCAGCTGGAGAGGTGGTGGACAGTGTGATCAGGGACAACAAATTCAGCCACGGATGGACAAGACCAACAGTTTGCGTTCTGTACCTTTATAAGCATAATGTCATTGTTGTTGGTGGTGTTGTTGTACTCAGGGTGGGGCACCAAAAGTTGGGGCAGGATTTGTTGTTCTGTGCCCTCATAGATGGACAGAGAGTAGTCCCCTGCCACGATCATCATTCTGTTTAACCTGCAGAGATAAAAAATCAAACCAGAGTCACCATGTTGTGATGTTGGAATAGGTTTGGGATCTTTACAAGTTATTTTTCCAAAGATACTTATACTAAGAATATTAGTACTATTCATTTAAGAGTATCACAACTGATAGAAAGAGCTGAAATTAAACTTCACCACAACAGCATCGTGTGGCTCACTTCGTATGTTAAGATAAGCACTGTGGTTTCTTAAAAAATAAACTAATGTTGTTGTTTATTCAATATTTATGTTATTGGCCTTTAAGGAACTCCATTTCCCATAAGTGTTACTTTCTTATAGTAACTGCTGGATGCCACTTCGTCTTGGAATATGGAACGTAAACCCCAGGAATACACTTCAGAAAGAAACGCTGAGTGAGACATTGCATTAATTTACAGAAGCTATGTCAAACAGAGGTTAAATGAGTGTGACGCCAGGGCTTTGAGTGAGTTTTAATTCTTTTTTTCCTCTGAATAAGTTATAAATGCAACAGAAATCTGTATTTAATTCTGATCGGTTTTCCATTCAGCTTTACTTTCAGGTAAAACACAGGTATAGTTTACATTTGGATGTTCCACTAAGCTGTGACAGTGAACCAGCACGCAAAATACCAGGAACCAACTGGAATGCAGCCTTTATTAGGGTTATGAATAACACCTGGTCTTCCTGCTATCATGTCAAAACGTCTGCCATGATGATGCTTTGGGATGAAACGTGGTGCTGCATCTTCCAACGAAACAAGCTGTAAATACAATGTTATCCTGACACATCATCACCTTTTAAAGTGGCTGGGGTCAGCAAACAGACATTTAGCCATCCGGCACTTGTGTAGCGATGCTAATGTAAAACTCTAAAATGCTGCACAGAACTAATGGGACCTGCAGATTTGGGCAATAATTATATAATAATTGTTTCAGCATGTGTTTATAGCTGATTACAAGCTAAGTTAAATGCTAACACATATGAAACCATTGCCACCAGACAATGGAGGTTTTTCTTTTACTTTGAAAGGCTCATTGTTAAATGACTGAGATTGATCAATTTTATGGTTTAAGTGGATATTTTCCAGCAAAGTCAATAAAAAATGTGAATATTTCCTCTCGGTTTGACTAATTTTATTGTGTCGTACTGCATTATTGATATGTAAAGAGTTATCATCATTTTTATGAATGAATTTCCTACCAGTGTACAAACCCTGAAGTCACTATGGTGCACTGTGACACAGCGGAAGGCAGATCGATACTTACTTGCTTGAGATCAATACTACTTCTAATGAGTCTATAGAATGTGTCTATAGTTGCTGTTGTCCCAGGGTCCAAAGTGATGTCTTTTAGATGTTTTATTTTAACAACAGTGCAAAACCCAAAGAGACCACGATGATGTAAAAGAGACAAAAAGCCCAAATCCTCACATTTGAGAAGCTGGAACCAGAGACTGGCTGGAATTTTTACTTTAAAATGACTTAAACCATTAATCGACTATCAAAAGAGCTGTTGAATAATTTTCTGTCAATCCAATAATCGATTGACTATTTGTTGCAGCTTTAATATCAACATTTTGCAACTTGCCGGATATGTTTAGGTGGAGGAAATAGGTTATGTTGATAAATAACCTATTTCCTGTTGCATATTAGTAAAATATAAATATAAATGAAGAGTAAAACAATAATGACTCAGCACTCTTATAGGACCACTAATTACTGTTAATACAGTGAGGGTCTTTGAGGACAGAGGCTGTTGTTTGTTGACCGTTAGGGAAGCAGGAAACACTCGACATTCGGGAAGTTGACTGACTCTCCGTGCACTTCATAAAAGGCCAACATCAGCTCGTTGTCACCCGAGAGTCGGGACTAAACACCAAACACCATCTGAAATGAAGATCTTAAGATTCCAGCAGAGCTCCATTGTTACCGGTGAGCTTGTATCACTTTCATGTGTTGTCTCTCAGTCCCGATAACTTGCAGAAGTGACTATCTGATATGACCCGAAATTACCGGATCTTCTAATGTAATTGTCATGGTTCGTGTTATTTCCTGTTATCGTTTTGTAGTCCTTTCCTCGTGTGTCTCGTCCTGCTTTACACTTCCTCCCTTTGTTCTTTTCCCGCCTGTTTTGATTGTCTGCCTCGTCCTGATTTGTTTCGCCTGTGTCTTGTTAGCCTTCCCTTCCTTGTGTATTGAAGTCTGTGTGCTCCCCTCTGTCTTTGTCAGTTCGTCAAGTTATTTCATGTGCAGATGTTCCAGCCTGTTTTTCCCAGTCGTTTTTCTTTTCTGTGTTTTCTGAATTTGGTTTGTTTTCATTGGTCTTGGACGGATTCCTGTTCTTGACCCTTGCTTGCATTATGACCTTTAAGTTTTTCCATTATTAAATAAATTGCTTGTCTCAGCCTGCTTTGTCTACAGCGTCTGCACCTGCGTCCAACTCTAGTGTTTTCGGCGAAGCGTGACAGTAATCCTGTATTCACACACATGCAGAGAAGTCGAGTTTTACCACATTTGTGCATGAGGATGACTTTCATACTCAGTAAAAGTAGAAGAAGGAATTAGCTCACCCAACGTTACAGTGTGCTGCTGTGATTACCCAGTACTTATTTATCAAGGAGCCCCCACAGATGTGCTGACGATCTGTTGTCTGTATCGACACAATATACTTGATTGAATGCGGAACGGATGCGTATCCCCCCACTATTCGTTCCTGTGCTACGTCTTGACCTGCGACACACACAGAGGGAAATAAAGACAGGCTTTAGACTGGAGTTAGAGAGAGAATCACATAAAACAGTCCATAAGACTCACACACACACAGAGAGAGAGAGAGAGCTTACACAATTGTAACTTTATTACTTCAGCTGCTGCATCAGCACGAACAA